>CM017567.1:15215946-15505177 GCA_007844125.1 Sinonovacula constricta | reverse complement strand
GCCAACTGACCGTTCCAAGGCGGGTAACTGCTGGTTTTTCTTTTTGTGTGTTATATCTCATCTCTGTGTTTTTGTCACTTTTACATTTACCCTGTTAGCCTTTGTCTAGCGGTTGTTCAAATTTAAATATATTTGTGGTAATTCTTACTGGACCAATTTGTATTTTCCCATTTGAATTTTAATTTTTTCCCTCTCATTTTGTGAAACATCTATTAAACTGGTTTATGGTAGATGATTTCACAGGCTTGTGATGCTTAACACAAAATGACAGGGACCTCATACACAAGTGCATGCAGAAATACAACAAAATTGCATACAATGTGCAAATTTCTGAAACAGATTGTTCAATATAAAAGAGATCAACCGGTCTTACAGCTGACATGGGAATATGATCTTTGCAGAGACCCTGCATAATGAATGTTTAGCCAGGTTTGAAATGATGGCCAATTTCTTTTATTTTGCTAATCTGTTTTCCATTTCAATGGCTTTTAAAAACAGACTGTTATCCCTTAGTCTGCTGAGGATTAATTAATCTTACTGTAAATCCAGATCATATTGTATATCCAGATCATACCATAAATCCAGATCATATTGTATATCCAGATCATATTGTATATCCAGATCATAAGGTAAATCCAGATAATGTTTTATATCTAGATCATATTGTATATCCAGATCATATTGTATATCCAGATCAGATTGTATATCCAGATCATATTGTATATCCAGATCATACTGTATATCCAGATCATACTGTAAATCCAGATCATACTGTATATCCAGATCATATTGTATCCAGATCATATTGTATATCCAGATCATATTGTATATCCAGATCATATATTATGTCCGGATCATACTGTAAATCCAGATAATATTTTATATCCAGATCATACTGTAAATCCAGATCATATTGTATATCCAGATCATACTGTATATCCAGATCATACTGTAAATCCGGATCATATTGTATATCCAGATCACACTGTATATCCAGATCATGGAAGATATCCAGATTCAGATAATACTGTAGATCCAGATCACAGTGTAGATACTGATCATAGTGTATATCCAGATCATGGTATATATCCAGATAATATTGTATATCCAGATCATGGTATATATCCAGATAATACTGTAGATCCAGATCATGGTGTATATCCAGATAATACTGTAGATCCAGATCATGGTGTATATCCAAAAAATACTATGGATCCAGATCAAACTGTAGATCCGGATCATGGTATATATCTAGATCTCTCAGTAAATCCAGATTGAACTGTATATCTGGATCACACTGTAGATCCAGATCATGGTGTATACATGTATCCACATCATACTGTATATCCAGATCATACTGTATACCTAGATCATAGTATAGATCCAGATCTTAGATCCAGATCATATTAAATATTGAGATTATAGACTATGTCAAGAATGTACTGTATATCAAGATGATAGTGTAGATTCAGATCAGCCTGCTCTAGTAGAGATCTGGGTCTACTCTTGTCACTGCTCATGAAGTCTTGTGTCACCTATGCTTGCAGCATGAAACAGAAAACTGATTGATCTGGATCTACACTATTTGTCTAAGTGAAGATGGGAGCTGACTGATTTGGATCTACACTATTTGTCTAAGTGCAGACGGGAGCTGACTGATTTGGATCTACACTTTTTATCTAAGTGCAGATGGGAGCTGACTGATCTGGATCTACACTATTTGTCTAAATGCAGATGGGAGCTGACTGATCTGGATCTACACTATTTGTCTAAGTGAAGATGGGAGCTGACTGATTTGGATCTACACTATTTGTGTAAGTGCAGATGGGAGCTGACTGATCTGGATCTACACTATTTGTCTAAATGCAGATGGGAGCTGACTGATCTGGATCTACACTATTTGTCTAAATGCAGATGGGAGCTGACTAATCTGGATCTAAACTATTTGTCTGAGTGCAGATGGGAGCTTACTGATCTGGATCTAGACTATTTGTCTAAGTGCAGATGGGAACTTACTGTTCTAGATATACACTATTTGTCTAAGTGCAGATAGGAGCTGACAGATCTGGATCTACACTAATTGTCTAAGTGCAGATGGGAGCTGACTTATCTAGATATACACTTTTTGCCTAAGATGGGAGTTGACTGATCTGGATCTACACTATTTGTCTGAAATGGGAGCTGACTGATCTGGATCTACACTATTTTCCTTGAAATGGGAGCTGACTGATCTGGATCTACACCATAGCCTTAAATGGGAGCTGACTGATTTGGATCTACACTATTTGCCTGAAATGGGAGCTGACTGATCTGGATTTACACTATTTGCCTTAAATGGGAGCTGACTGATTTGGATCTACACTACTTGCCTGAAATGGGAGCTGACTGATCTGGATCCACTCTATTTGCCTTTTTGTTTGTATTATTTATATCGGCAGTCTCAAATATAAAATTACATCTTGTGACCGGCACTCATGCATATCTGCTGCTTTCTATTAATATTAACAGTTTTTAAAGTGTTCAAAGAACTACGATATCCATGCTCATGCTTGTGTGAGACTGAACAATCACCGAGGTTTTATGATTACAATGACAAAAACTAATGAATTCCAGTTCAGTGTTACCCTACTATATGTCTTTATATGGAAGAAGCAAGTCATTGTACTGGTGTGATAATCTTTTATGCATTTTTCAGCTGTAGTCTTTCTGTGTAGAATCAGGACATCTGCATTGTCACTTACTCGTCAAGTTGGAAAAGAAGGTTTGGAGAGTCTGATAATTTTTATGCTGAACTTCAAACCTCCAGAAACCCTTTGTTGCTTGTAGTGGTAAGAAATATCTTAATATGATTATAAATTGTTCTGATAACACAGGACTAGGTTGAAAACTATTGGATACTTTGTTACGCGTGATGTTAGTTTGATTTCTTATTTTCCCCTTATAAATTAAATTGTCTTGGTTCTTGCATCTCATAAAGAGCAGTCATAGTCCACTGATTAAGGCAATGTACTCTGGATTGGACGGCCCCGGGTTTGAACCTCGTGATGCAAGTCCATGAGCAAGTCTAATTACAGCACATTGCTCCAGGTACTTCGTACCTGAGTGCTGATTCTACCCAGGAAGGAGGAATTATATAAGTTGGAAGAACCTATTTCCCAATTGACTTTAAATAAATAGACTGTAATTTGAACATCTGTTATGATTTTATAATTGTTATACATGCACCATCTAATTTGTACACAAAGGATGCATATGATTATTGTAGTTGAAGATTTTAAAAAAATAATTAAAAATCACTGATAAAAAGTATGATTACTATTTTCCTTCATGAATGCTGACCGGCCGCAATAGCTCAGGTGGTAGAGCGTCGGCTTGCGGATCGGGAGGTCGTGGGTTTGAACCCTGGCCGGGTCAAACCAAAGACTTTAAAGTTGGTAGTAGTGGCTTTCCTCCTAACGCTCGGGGCAAAGGGGACAGCATTACGCCTGACTCGTCGGTGTCAGTATAATGGACCGGCCGGGTTCAGTCCCTGGGCACCTCATAAGTGCCCCTGTGCTATAATGATAGAAATGTCGCTGCGCAGTATCGGCAAAAATGCCGGCTAATCCCTAATCCCAATCTCATGAATGCTAAATGAGGTAAATGAATTCTGGTTGAAAATATGCCTTGAATTATGTGACACAAGTCTTGGCTAGGAGAAATATTTGTTGGCCAAAAACTGTTCTTGTTTTGGCAAATTTTTATTTTTCATACCTCTTTGTTAATTATATACATCACTGACAAGACTTTTCTGGAATTATAATCATTGGCCTGCGTTCAATTCCATTAACACTTTACCAGTCTCCAATTGTAGCAAAGTTTCAGACAACTCGGCGAAGAGAACCATTTCAATATAATGGTTGTCTGCCATTTGTTACACACAACATCACTTTTACATAAGCTGAAATAAGATTTTCTTTCTAGGGTTCCCTCTTAGATTTATTGTTTACAAGTAACTTTCAGTTGCATGCCAGCAAATGTTTTTAGGGTATTATTGGCCAGCTATTTTTAAAATGTCAAGAAACATGCTAGACAAGGGTGTTGGAAAATACATTGGATAATACATTAGTACATTTCCTTATTAGCTGTCAGCACCATTGATACATTTCAATATTGGCTGTCAGCACCATTGATACATTTCCATATTAGTTGTCAGTACCATTGATACATTTCTGTATTGGCTTTCACCACCATTGATACATTTCTGTATTTGCTGTCACCACCATTGATACATTTCTATATTTGCTGTCAGCACCATTGATACATTTCTGTATTTGCTGTCACCACCATTGATACATTTCTGTATTGGCTGTCACCACCATTGATACATTTCCTTATTGGCTGTCAGCACCATTGATACATTTCTGTATTGGCTGTCAGCACCATTGATACATTTCTGTATTGGCTGTCAGCACCATTGATGCATTTCTGTATTTGCTGTCAGCACCATTGATACATTTCTTATTGGCTGTCAGCACCATTGATACATTTTCTTTTTAGCTGTAAGCATCATTGATACATTTCTGTATTTGCTGTCACCACCATTGATACATTTCTGTATTGGCTGTCAGCACCATTGATAGATTTCAGTATTGACTTTCAGCACCATTGATACATTTCTGTATTTGCTGTCAGCACCATTGATAGATTTCAGTATTGGCTGTCAGCACCATTGATACATTTCCTTATTGACTCAGCACCATTGATACATTTCTGTATTGGCTCTCACCACCATTGATACATTGCCATATTGGCTCTCACCACCATTTATACATTTCCTTATAAGTTGTCAGCACCATTGATACATTTCTGTATTGGCTCTCAGCACCATTAATACATTTCTGTATTGGCTGTCAGTACCATTGATACATTTCCTTATTAGCTGTCAGCACCATTGACACATTTCCATATTGGCTGTCTGCACCATTGATACATTTCCATATTGGCTGTCTGCACCATATTTTATTAGTTTTAAGCACACCTGAGCACAACATACTCAAGGTGAGCTTTTCTGATACCCCTTTGTTCGGCGTCTGCCATCCGACAATTTAGCTTGTGAACACACTAGAGGCCATAGATTTTATTTAATCTTCATAAAAGTTGGTCAGAATGATTGCCTGCATGAAATCTTGAATGAATTCATAGGTGTGGGATAAAAAAGTAGGTCACTAGGTCAAATCTTTAAAAAAAAGCTTGTGAACACACTAGAGGCCACATTTATAGGCCAATCTTAATCAAATTGATCAGAATGTTTGCATGAAATCTTGGATGAGTTCGTTATTGGGTCGCGTGGGGTCAAATATAGGTCACTAGGTCAAATCTCAGAAAAAGCTTGTGAACACACTAGGGCCACGTTTTGTAGGTCGCTAGATCAAATCTCACAAAAAGCTTGTGAATACACTAGAGACCACATTCTTAGCCCAGTCTTCACTAAACATAGCTAGAATGTTGGCCTGTCAGTATGAAATCTTACATATGTTTGAAGTAGGTCATGTGGATTTAGTAGGTTACTAGGTAAAATTCTAGAAAATGTTATCAACCCAGTGGCCAAACTAATGGTCCAGTCTTCACCAAAGATTTATAAAGTAAATAACTCTTAATTACTTGATGCCAGATATGTGCCTACAAAAAGCCTGTGTCCTCAGGTGAGCGATGGAGGCCCATCATGGCCCTCTTGTTTGGATATTTACCTTAATTCACAATGATTTTTATAAAAGAGTTTCAAGATAATGCCAAAGTACATATATAAACTTTTTAACTTTTTTTCTCTGAAGTAAAATAAATTATGAAAATTACAAAATTAACAATTTCATCATTTGCTTGTTTAAAGCAGTAAGATCAACAAAGGTAAAAAATGATGAAAAAAAATGGTGAAGTTAATGGGTGCAGAAAAATGAACATTATAAAAGAATGTGTATAAATTATAATTCTCACTAATAACAACCATTAAAAATTAATTGATAATTTATACAGTAATCAGTGCTACAGTCCTGGCACCGTACCAGTTGTCCAAAACATCGTATATCGTGCGTATTTCTATCCTAAACGTATCGTATGGTAACGTAACGTATCGTGTAACGTAATAGGCCTATCGTGAAGTAACGTAACGAGACCTATCGTAAATAGTACATCGTATCGTATCGGAACGTAACGCTTATGACAAGACCGTGGTATCGTAACGGAACGTATAGTATGGTAACGTAACACAAGGAGCATTGCACTGTGCCTTCTAATATTTCTTTGATACAAAGATACATATATTGTGACATTGTTCTAATGACATTATCATGCTCATACAAAAGTTCATACAAAGGAAATTTAAATGTCATAACAAATGCTTCACAAATACAAAAAGAAGTTAATGGTTCTAAACAGAAACTAAACTATATATTACATTTCCGGTACATGAATACTATTGATGAGCAAATTAATATTGCACACCTTCGAACTTATTACTTGAATGACAATATGCGTAGATTGAATATGAATGGGCGTTTAGGAAATATTCGTGAAAACTAGGATTCTGGTTATTTGCCCACGCTTTTATGAAAAAATAAAGAGCAGTAAGACGTAATAGGAATAAACATACAGCTGGAAAAAAAACTAGCTATAACATAATCACATAAATATAACATAAATAATAGCTCTATGTCAGGTTATGGAAAAGAGGTTTGTCTCAAATATGGGATTCAAATGATACGGCTCATATACAATGAACATTGTTAATAAATGATTGGACCGTGTGGAATCATCTCTGATATTCCGACAAGTTAGTTAATTGTAAAGCTAGCTTACCTATGTCATCGCTAGGCACAATCAACACTGATATAGTCTCTTCGCCAATTATTTTAAACGCGTAAATTTTATACACATTTATGCGAATTTAAATAAATAAATAAAAGCAATTCAGTGCTCGAAGAAAATTCAATAAAAGTACGTTCACAAGTGTAGCAAACAAATTAATATAACTATTCTTCTGCCAGTGATGCGATCAAACATTTGATGTGTGAGTGGGTTTGTCAAAACAATGTGCTAGTATCATAAATAACAGTAAACATCTGTCATCATGCCTTCTTAATTTCCGTTCATTTTCCCGCCCTGCCAATCACGTGCACGTGTGTTAATTCCAATTAATTGGTGACACTTTTATGACACCACTAATCTTAAAGGAAGTAGGATTTTTAGCCGTTCGTTATGGTGATTGGTTTGATCCTTAACGTGTTAATTGGTCTGTTCTTAAATCGATTTCCTCGTATAACGAAATGGTCCTTTGTAAGTCTTTTTAGGATGATGAAGCCATTTACATACTCTCCTAAAATAACTAGCGCACATCGGCATGTACCTTGACGTCAGTATGGATACTGAAAAGAATACCGTTGGGGTAACAATAGAAAATGATATAATATCTAATCATTGCAAAATCAAGCAAGTCAGCAGACAAATATAGTCTTTACAGTCTCCTGTCAAAAAACCTCAATGCCTTTATAAAACTAGGGTGGATACCAAGCCATGGAGAAAGAGCTATAATTAATAAAATAATTATAATAAATAACGCACAAATTCAGATATTCGGATATGTTGGTTGGAATCTAAGTTCAATATTTACTGTCACAATATCGTTAGTTTAGAATATTTTTTTAATTAAAACTAGGATCAAGCTACCCTGGTAAAGAATGCAAGTTCACCAATAGGAACTGTCCTTACTGTGACAGAGAGAAATACTTTAACCCCGTGCTGTTTTGGTTAAGGCAGCACACAATAGCAAGATATTAGCTACAAAGACCTATATCATTCACACGTGTCTTTGCTTTTTTTACCAGCGGAAAAAGGCAGATTTAATAAAAATGCAAAACTGTAATACCTAGAAGATATTAAATACATTAAATACATTTAATTCTCTACTTAAATATATATTATATACGATATACTAAACTAACTGAATCACCAACCCAAGCTTAACTACTCGCACACTTTTCCCGTACTTTTTTCACTTTAAAACATCCTCGTAACTAGTGTGTAACTTAATGTGTTATTTGTTCATAATCAACCGATTTCATGTTCACTTTTAGTTCAAAAAGTGCCAGCTCTAATCAGGAGTAGAAAACATTTCAATGGTGAACATTTTAAGAAACAGTTTCTTAGAGGTGTAATGCCTTTAAACAAAGAGCAGTCATAATCTTCCGCCAAATTGGGGTCCAGCCAATCAGAGAATGTGTTTATTAGGAATGTATAGATTTTAAAGAGATTTCACCCCATCACGTTTCTTGTGGGTTTTAGACTTTAGTTATTGTTTGATTTGGATATGATATCGGTTGGACATTGTATTAATTCAGTTTATGTAGGTGTTATCCTATATTATTAATTAAATATTTAATGAAATGCATTTATTCTTAAAAAGATTAAGAGCGCGTATTATTAGTTCTGCTTTGTCGGGGGCGGGGGGCGGGGATTTACTTTCTTCACCTAGGTAGCTGGATCCGAGTCTGAGTCTATTAATATTTAACCATAGGCTATATTATGATGGTGAGTTTAAATCTCCAAATTCATATTAGAGATTTTGCTTAGCATTTGTATTTTAGTATTTTAATCTATATATTTCTTTGATTAGTTCTTGTCTATTCTTTCCGTAAATTGTCTGAAATGCTTATAAATAACTAAAGGAGCCGGGGTACATATTTATTGTTGATCGGCAATTTTGTTCTATTTGAACACATTTTATGGGTTATAATTAACATTTCGCATCTAAATATAGAATGTCTAGTGTTTAGTTTTATTTTGGCCTTGCTTATTTATTCTGTTGATTTTCAATCATAATAACTCATGCTCCTATAGCATTTTTGTTTGTATCCTTGCTACCGTCGGTGTAGATGTGGATGTGGGTAGCGATATCTCAGTACTCAGTATTTGAGTTGAGTTTTACTAAGGGAATAATCTTATCAATTACGTCGATTACGTCTTCTAAATTTGTTTTAACGTTAATGGATTCGATCCCTACATGGAAAGGATTAAGTGGAGGTGTTAATTTGTCGGGTTGTTAGTCCAATTTTGTCTCATAATGATATAATTATTATTTAATAGCTCTGTTTCTATCTTTTTAGTTTGTTAAGTTTTTTCATGATTGACCAATATTATACTATTCCTTACCGATTGTTGTATTTAAATACTGCTTGAAAAAGGGTTGAGTATGAGACAATGGTATATTTCTGATGTTATTTATTTTCTAGCAGCTAGTCCATTTATGTAGGTTTTTCGGTACATGTACCTACAATTCACGAGAGCGATTATAAGCCCCCACACAGATTGCTACTTTTATGACACAACGTTTCTATTCAAATTAGACGGGCAGTGGTCATTTAGCTGTAGTGCACAACACCTGCATCCGGTCTGAAGACATGTCATACATGTATGAAGATCCCAGCACACATAATCTGGCTGTGAAATTTCACTTCAGTAAAACGCAGATACGGATGCGGGGAATAGGGGTAGAAAATTGAAATATATGTGTATAGAAGAGTGGTGTAAGAATGTTACAGATTTAAATTAATTTGTCTTAACATGGTACATTTTTACACAATTGTTCAATATTTAAGCAGGCTATCATATTGGCGTCACTTACTTATCATTTGCCTACACATTTAACCATTTAGACGGAAATAGTTGTATTGTCTAGTTTGAAAGATGTGAAAACACTACCGCCTTAATGCGCTGGAAGTGGGCCGATTGGGGCAGAACGATTTGGACTAAACCGAGTTGGTACAGTATAAATAGGCTGATTGAACCTTTACTTTAACAACATGCCACATTTGTCATGGTATTTCGTGTAACGTGACGTAAACGGAAACAGTACAGTATGTTGTATCGAAGCGTACACCGCATCGCATCGTAACGTGTAGATTTTCTATCGTAATGCATATCGTGTATGGTATCGAACCGTAACGTGTATGGTATCGTGTAAAAACCGCACATGGTATCGTACATCGAACGCAATCGTACCGTACGTACATCGTATCGTGTGACAACTGTTACGGTTCCAGAACTGTACAGCAATTACATATTAATTACAATTCTTAAAAAAATCCTATTTTATTGCGACTCATGAGAATTGTCATGCTGAGATTGTTCTTGGATGAACCATTTAAATAAATAGAAGGAGGAAGAAACTTTGAAGAATTTCTCACAATTCTCATAATTTTTATACCTGCTGCATTGAAGGGTTTTTAATTGTGCCTCACTAACATTTGACTGCTCTTTTAATGACAGGTTAATTGAGTTTTTCAGGGATTGAGCAGATTTAAAAATCTGTCACATTATTGGCTCTTGCAAAGGTACAAATGTTGCTTTTTGTAGTGGGCTTTGAGATTGGAAAATATGTTAATAATTGCAAGAAAGAACAAGGATGTGAGACATCTTTTCTTTTATAAAAGTTCTTTGTGAACAGCTGCGATTTTTTGTGTTATTGCTTGCTGCAATAATGTCCCAATAAAAAATGTTATTCAATAAGATGCACCATTCTCCAGTGTAGCTTCAATAAACCCTGTCACTGCCAGGCAATATACGCTGTCAGCTTACTGCTTTGGTACCTTTACTGCTTATAACAAATGCATTGCACAGGGTATGGCCATACAGGAAGCACCCAGATTCCCAGATAAACCTGGCATGATACCACACCCAGTTGCATTCTCCTGACACCAGGCTGACCAGTTGTGGAACTACCCTTATGTTTGCTTGAACGTTAGGGAGCTATACCCTGTACCTCTACCATATTTAAGACTTTGACATGTTGCGGCCCAGGATTGAACCCAAGACTTCCCGTACCAGGAGCAAACGTTCTACTGATTGCATTACCAGGTATAAATATTTGAATTTTGGAGGTAACTGACAAGAGACTATGATGTAAGTATGATTAATTTGTGGAATATTCCATTAATTAAATCATGCATTGAAACATCATAAATATTCTGTTAACTTACAGCATATAAAAAAATATTTAGAAATGTATTTACATATTTATTCTTTATTATGAAACATCTATACTTTATGAATAATAAGAAGATGCGAGTTATTTTTAACCTGTCGAGACCAATTCCTTATGGAAAAAACAGTGTTTTCATTGAATTTTGTAGCTTGTTAATTTTGTATCCTCGCATTTGTTCGACCTCCCCATAAATCCTTCCTCAGGCTTCTTCTTTCATTACTTATTTCCCAGTCTGTAGAATGGTTGTACAACTGTCCATCCTAAATGTGAGATATCCTGCCAGAAGTTGGTGTGTACAGCACATGACTTGGTCCTATAGTCTAATACTACAGCAAGTCTGTTCTCTTTGCTGAATTGTTCTTATACAAGCAATGGAGATAATAATCCAATTAGTTCTACTTTAAGATACCCATGCATTAAACACAGGATAACAGAATCGTGTCAGACATTGATATTTTAGACCTAACCTGTTTTTTATGTTTATTTGGGAAGATCTTCTTCTTATGTAGTGCAAAGAAAGAATTTGTTTTCTTTATTCACTTACATAAAACAGCTTTGGCTTGGTTTATTTCTGAAGATTTGAAGGCACACTTTTTGGATATAACGATAAAGGAAGATTACCTCCCTTTTTGAAAATGTCTTGTAGGTAGCAAACTTTGTTCCTATCTTGTAGTCTGTTCTAGTTGTTGTATAGTAAAACAAGGTGAGCCATATTATTTTGATTAATGGTGTGTTGTGCATGTACCAGAAAACATGTAGTAAATTCAAGGCCACTGTTCACACAGCTTTTTGACTGCTGTACTAGAAAGTGTTCATTAATATCTACTGATGACTGTAGAACCTGGAGTTGTCTTCCATTAATTTTTATGTACACAAGAATTTACCTTTGTTACAAATGGTTAACATTTTATGGTAGCGGATTCTTTTTGGGGTATCTAAACATGGGGGTATCTAAACATGGGGGTATCTTAACATGGGGGTATCTTAACATGGGGGTATCTAAACATGGGGGTATCTAAACGTGGGGGTATCTTAACATGGGGGTATCTAAACATGGGGGTATCTAAACATGGGGGTATCTAAACACATTTAAACAATAGGTCATGACAGTACATGAATGTTACTGAGAGTTAAAAGTTAATAGTACTGAATGCTATTGAATCAGATCATGTACACTTCTTTGTTTTTGTTAATTTGCTAAGCTTTATGCAGTTTAATGGATAAAGAAAGCATACTTGGTTTAATTCTTTTAAGGTGGTATCTGACAGTTTGGACAATTTTTCTTTCTTGCAACCAAATATATTATTGTTACCTGAAAAGGGTCACACAGAATGCTGTTCATTGGTGCCCTACATCCATTTGAAAAGTAAAACATAACACACAACTCATAAAAATATATATTTTTATTGAGTCACGATACTCAATTAACTATTTTAAATTTAGAAAACCATATGACCACTTTAGACATCACATTACATGATTGTCTGTGTACTCTGCATCAATATCCATTTTTAGCTGAAAGCCCCATTGTAAACAATATTTATAGATTTGGAATAAAAGGACATTTAAATGGATATATTTCATGATTTGTACTGTTGACCAGTTCAGGGAGGGTACTTTTCAACATTTTTAAACTAAAGTATGATTTTATGCAGCTATTAAGCCTAAAATTCCTTTAATGCGGGTAAAATATTGTTACATGGATTTAAAATAGGCAAACCACCTTTAAGATGTTTTGTGGTTGTTGTGTGATACAGTTCATGAGCAGTTAAGTATGAGACAAAAAACTGTCTGCTATTCTATCTATTTTATTGTGGAGGATGTTATTAAGAACTATACTACACAAACACAATACATACCATGTTGGTTAGTACAAAGACTTATAAACCATGTTAAACCATGTTATAAATGTACATTTAAATGGAATTTTTATTAAAAAAGAAAAAAAGTTTGTCTTGTGACAGTCTAAAGTTGGATGTGACTCGTGTAAACTTTCATATAGCACATAACATGGAGGCAGGGTTTAACTGGCTGCCATCCTGACACTGGAATACTTCTCACCAACAGAACAGCCTGCTACAATTTTTATGAATATTATTTTTTTACAGGTTCTTTTTGTTTGGAAATAGTGGTTGGGGTGTGGGAAGATGTTTGCTTATTACTAAAATAACTACAACTTCTGCTGAAGACTCCAATAATGCAGATCCTAATCAGGAGATTGTAAGCAGAGGTTGGCTTAACTTGTCTATGCTATTTAGCCAAGGCTTACAAAATAGGGGCTTACCTGTGTTGAGAGGTATTGCTAGTAGCAAACAGTAAATAAAGAATATAATACTAAAATACTACTACATAAGAAATATAATTTATTCCATCTATTTATAGGCAGTTTTTACAAAATTGATACCTACCATATCTCAAAAAAAGATATTTTGTCCGAAAGAGCTACAATTATGTCAAAGTTTGTTTCCTATATCAGTTTGATGTTCCCTGTAGTTAGTTGTCCAGACAATTAGAGACGACATTCTAGACTCGATAGTGTCAGAATGGGGTATGGGACTTATTAGACTGAGATTCTATTTTGATACCTTAATTGCTTTTTCTGAACTTAGCAAACAGCAATTTATCAGACCTTCGAATAAATTGGATACAGATCTGCCAGATCCCGCTAAGGGTCTGCACTATTTACTACAAAACCTTTAGGAATATGACTGTATGTAGTAGTTGCCAGATCCTGCTAAGGGTCTGCACTATTTACTACAAAACCTTTAGGAATATGACTGTATGTAGTAGTTGCCAGATCCCGCTAAGGGTCAGAACTATTTACTACAAAACCTTTAGGAATATGACTGTATGTAGTAGTTGGAAGAATTTGTCTGTGAACACTAACAAAGCTAGCTGTGGTCAATTGTAATGGTAATAGATTGTATGATAATATGAGGTCATTAATGTTGTCATTATAATGTTTAGATTGTCTGATAGACACTTGTGGTATCTACATTATCTTTGGTATGTTAGTAATCAGATAGTGTTCCAGACACCTGGCTACATTATTGCTGCCATACTATTTAGTAACTAATGAATCTAAAACTGGCCAAAAAAGACGAAGTTACTTACTAGCTGTGACAACAACCCCATTGGCATTTCCAAAACTAGTTATTAATATAGGGTTGTCATGACCCAATGGCAGTACACAGTAATATAATGAGAAGAAATATTAATTAGATATATAGCATATAACTATACATTGCTTTCACAGAGAAAGCAGCAATGTAGCTTTGTAAACTGAATACATGAATACAATGTTTGTGTTACTTACTATCTATCTTGCTCCTAGTAGTGTTTTCAGACCATAATCTCTAACATTGGTAAGTGTGGCATCATCAGATCATACCACAGCATGCTTCCACAGCAAAGGCAGCACAATTAACATGTACCCCTACACTGATGAGCACAATTTTATCAGGCTTAGGCAAATAGTGTAGATCTTGATCAGCCAGCTCACAGCTCTAGCAATATGACTAAGCATCTATGTACCGGTATGCTACAATGACAATTGGGTATCATACCAAGATCTATGGAACAGATATGTTTGCTTCAATGACAATTGGGTATCATCCTTAGATCTGTGTTATAGATATGTATGCTGCAATGACAACTGGGTATCATCCTTAGATCTGTGTTATAGATATGTATGCTGCAATGACAACAGGGTATCATCCTTAGATCTGTGTTATAGATATGTATGCTGCAATGACAACTGGGTATCATCCTTAGATCTGTGTTATAGATATGTATGCTGCAATGACAACTGGGTATCATCCTTAGATCTGTGTTATAGATATGTATGCTGCAATGACAACTGGGTATCATCCTTAGATCTGTGTTATAGATATGTATGCTGCAATGACAACTGGGTATCATCCTTAGATCTGTGTTATAGATATGTATGCAGCAATGACAACTGGGTATCATCCTTAGATCTGTGTTATAGATATGTATGCTGCAATGACAAAAGGGTATCATCCTTAGATCTGTGTTATAGATATGTATGCTGCAATGACAACTGGGTATCATCCTTAGATCTGTGTTATAGATATGTATGCTACAATGACAACTGGGTATCATCCTTAGATCTGTGATACAGATATGTATGCTACAATGACAACTGGGTATCATCCTTAGATCTGTGTTATAGATATGTATGCTACAATGACAACTGGGTATCATCCTTAGATCTGTGTTATAGATATGTATGCAGCAATGACAACTGGGTATCATCCTTAGATCTGTGTTACAGATATGTATGCTACAATGACAACTGGGTTTCATCCTTAATTCTGTGTTATAGATATGTATGCTACAATGACAACTGGGTATCATCCTTAGATCTGTGTTATAGATATGTATGCTGCAATGGCAACTGGGTATCATCCTTAGATCTGTGCTATAGATATGTATGCTGCAATGGCAACTGGGTATCATCCTTAGATCTGTGTTATAGATATGTATGCTGCAATGACAACTGGGTATCATCCTTAGATCTGTGTTATAGATATGTTTGCTGCAATGACAACTGGGTATCATCCTTAGATCTGTGCTATAGATATGTATGCTGCAATGGCAACTGGGTATCATCCTTAGAACTGTGTTATAGATATGTATGCTACAATGACAACTGGGTATCATCCTTAGATCTGTGTTATAGATATGTATGCTACAATGACAACTGGGTATCATTCTTAGATCTGTGCTATAGATATGTATGCTGCAATGGCAACTGGGTATCATCCTTAGATCTGTGCTATAGATATGTATGCTGCAATGGCAACTGGGTATCATCCTTAGATCTGTGCTATAGATATGTATGCTACAATGACAACTGGGTATCATCCTTAGATCTGTGTTATAGATATGTATGCTACAATGACAACTGAGTATCATCCTTAGATCTGTGTTATAGATATGTATGCTGCAATGACAACTGGGTATCATCCTTAGATCTGTGTTATAGATATGTATGCTGCAATGACAACTGAGTATCATCCTTAGATCTGTGTTATAGATATGTATGCTGCAATGACAACTGAGTATCATCCTTAGATCTATGTTATAGATATGTATGCTACAATGACAACTGGGTATCATCCTTAGATCTGTGATACAGATATGTATGCTACAATGACAACTGGGTATCATCCTAAGATCTGTGTTATAGAAATGTATGCTGCAATGACAATTGGGTATCATCCTTAGATCTGTGTTATAGATATGTATGCTGCAATGACAATTGGGTATCATCCTTAGATCTGTGTTATAGATATGTATGCAGCAATGACAACTGGGTATCATCCTTAGATCTGTGTTATAGATATGTATGCTGCAATGACAACTGGGTATCATCCTTAGATCTGTGTTACAGATATGTATGCTACAATGACAACTGGGTATCATCCTTAGATCTGTGTTATAGATATGTATGCTACAATGACAACTGGGTATCATCCTTAGATCTGTGTTATAGATATGTATGCTGCAATGACAACTGGGTATCATCCTTAGATCTGTGTTATAGATATGTATGCAGCAATGACAACTGAGTATCATCCTTAGATCTGTGTTATAGATATGTATGCTGCAATGACAACTGGGTATCATCCTTAGATCTGTGTTATAGATATGTTTGCTTCAATGACAATTGGGTATCATCCTTAGATCTGTGTTATAGATATGTATGCTACAATGACAACTGGGTATCATCCTTAGATCTGTGTTATAGATATGTATGCTACAATGACAACTGGGTATCATCCTTAGATCTGTGTTATAGATATGTATGCTACAATGACAACTGGGTATCATCCTTAGATCTGTGTTATAGATGTGTATGCTGCAATGACAACTGAGTATCATCCTTAGATCTGTGTTATAGATATGTATGCAGCAATGACAACTGAGTATCATCCTTAGATCTGTGTTATAGATATGTATGCTGCAATGACAACTGGGTATCATCCTTAGATCTGTGCTATAGATATGTATGCTGCAATGACAACTGGGTATCATCCTTAGATCTGTGTTATAGATATGTATGCTGCAATGACAACTGGGTATCATCCTTAGATCTGTGTTATAGATATGTATGCTGCAATGACAACAGGGTATCATCCTTAGATCTGTGTTATAGATATGTATGCTGCAATGACAACTGGGTATCATCCTTAGATCTGTGTTATAGATATGTATGCTGCAATGACAACTGGGTATCATCCTTAGATCTGTGTTATAGATATGTATGCTGCAATGACAACTGGGTATCATCCTTAGATCTGTGTTATAGATATGTATGCTGCAATGACAACTGGGTATCATCCTTAGATCTGTGTTATAGATATGTATGCAGCAATGACAACTGGGTATCATCCTTAGATCTGTGTTATAGATATGTATGCTGCAATGACAAAAGGGTATCATCCTTAGATCTGTGTTATAGATATGTATGCTGCAATGACAACTGGGTATCATCCTTAGATCTGTGTTATAGATATGTATGCTGCAATGACAACTGGGTATCATCCTTAGATCTGTGTTATAGATATGTATGCTGCAATGACAACTGGGTATCATCCTTAGATCTGTGTTATAGATATGTATGCTGCAATGACAACTGGGTATCATCCTTAGATCTGTGTTATAGATATGTATGCTGCAATGACAACTGGGTATCATCCTTAGATCTGTGTTATAGATATGTATGCTGCAATGACAACTGGGTATCATCCTTAGATCTGTGTTATAGATATGTATGCTGCAATGACAACAGGGTATCATCCTTAGATCTGTGTTATAGATATGTATGCTACAATGACAACTGGGTATCATCCTTAGATCTGTGTTATAGATATGTATGCTACAATGACAACTGGGTATCATCCTTAGATCTGTGTTATAGATATGTATGCTACAATGACAACTGGGTATCATCCTTAGATCTGTGTTATAGATATGTATGCTACAATGACAACTGGGTATCATCCTTAGATCTGTGTTATAGATATGTATGCTACAATGACAACTGGGTATCATCCTTAGATCTGTGTTATAGATATGTATGCTACAATGACAACTGGGTATCATCCTTAGATCTGTGATACAGATATGTATGCTACAATGACAACTGGGTATCATCCTTAGATCTGTGTTATAGATATGTATGCTACAATGACAACTGGGTATCATCCTTAGATCTGTGTTATAGATATGTATGCAGCAATGACAACTGGGTATCATCCTTAGATCTGTGTTACAGATATGTATGCTACAATGACAACTGGGTTTCATCCTTAATTCTGTGTTATAGATATGTATGCTACAATGACAACTGGGTATCATCCTTAGATCTGTGTTATAGATATGTATGCTGCAATGGCAACTGGGTATCATCCTTAGATCTGTGCTATAGATATGTATGCTGCAATGGCAACTGGGTATCATCCTTAGATCTGTGTTATAGATATGTATGCTGCAATGACAACTGGGTATCATCCTTAGATCTGTGTTATAGATATGTTTGCTGCAATGACAACTGGGTATCATCCTTAGATCTGTGCTATAGATATGTATGCTGCAATGGCAACTGGGTATCATCCTTAGAACTGTGTTATAGATATGTATGCTACAATGACAACTGGGTATCATCCTTAGATCTGTGTTATAGATATGTATGCTACAATGACAACTGGGTATCATTCTTAGATCTGTGCTATAGATATGTATGCTGCAATGGCAACTGGGTATCATCCTTAGATCTGTGCTATAGATATGTATGCTGCAATGGCAACTGGGTATCATCCTTAGATCTGTGCTATAGATATGTATGCTACAATGACAACTGGGTATCATCCTTAGATCTGTGTTATAGATATGTATGCTACAATGACAACTGAGTATCATCCTTAGATCTGTGTTATAGATATGTATGCTGCAATGACAACTGGGTATCATCCTTAGATCTGTGTTATAGATATGTATGCTGCAATGACAACTGAGTATCATCCTTAGATCTGTGTTATAGATATGTATGCTGCAATGACAACTGAGTATCATCCTTAGATCTATGTTATAGATATGTATGCTACAATGACAACTGGGTATCATCCTTAGATCTGTGATACAGATATGTATGCTACAATGACAACTGGGTATCATCCTAAGATCTGTGTTATAGAAATGTATGCTGCAATGACAATTGGGTATCATCCTTAGATCTGTGTTATAGATATGTATGCTGCAATGACAATTGGGTATCATCCTTAGATCTGTGTTATAGATATGTATGCAGCAATGACAACTGGGTATCATCCTTAGATCTGTGTTATAGATATGTATGCTGCAATGACAACTGGGTATCATCCTTAGATCTGTGTTACAGATATGTATGCTACAATGACAACTGGGTATCATCCTTAGATCTGTGTTATAGATATGTATGCTACAATGACAACTGGGTATCATCCTTAGATCTGTGTTATAGATATGTATGCTGCAATGACAACTGGGTATCATCCTTAGATCTGTGTTATAGATATGTATGCAGCAATGACAACTGAGTATCATCCTTAGATCTGTGTTATAGATATGTATGCTGCAATGACAACTGGGTATCATCCTTAGATCTGTGTTATAGATATGTTTGCTTCAATGACAATTGGGTATCATCCTTAGATCTGTGTTATAGATATGTATGCTACAATGACAACTGGGTATCATCCTTAGATCTGTGTTATAGATATGTATGCTACAATGACAACTGGGTATCATCCTTAGATCTGTGTTATAGATATGTATGCTACAATGACAACTGGGTATCATCCTTAGATCTGTGTTATAGATGTGTATGCTGCAATGACAACTGAGTATCATCCTTAGATCTGTGTTATAGATATGTATGCAGCAATGACAACTGAGTATCATCCTTAGATCTGTGTTATAGATATGTATGCTGCAATGACAACTGGGTATCATCCTTAGATCTGTGCTATAGATATGTATGCTGCAATGACAACTGGGTATCATCCTTAGATCTGTGTTATAGATATGTATGCTGCAATGACAACTGGGTATCATCCTTAGATCTGTGCTATAGATATGTATGCTACAATGACAACTGGGTATCATCCTTAGATCTGTGTTATAGATATGTATGCTACAATGACAACTGGGTATCATCCTTAGATCTGTGTTATAGATATGTATGCTGCAATGACAATTGAGTATTATCCTTAGATCTGTGTTATAGATATGTATGCTACAATGACAACTGGGTATCATACTTAGATCTGTGTTATAGATATGTATGCTACAATGACAACTGGGTATCATCCTTAGATCTGTGTTATAGATATGTATGCTGCAATGACAATTGAGTATTATCCTTAGATCTGTGTTATAGATATGTATGCTACAATGACAACTGGGTATCATCCTTAGATCTGTGTTATAGATATGTATGCTACAATGACAACTGGGTATCATCCTTAGATCTGTGTTATAGATATGTATGCTGCAATGACAATTGAGTATTATCCTTAGATCTGTGTTATAGATATGTATGCTACAATGACACCTGGGTATCATCCTTAGATCTGTGTTATAGATATGTATGCTACAATGACAACTGGGTATCATCCTTAGATCTGTGTTATAGATATGTATGCTACAATGACAACTGGGTATCATCCTTAGATCTGTGTTATAGATATGTATGCAGCAATGACAACTGGGTATCATCCTTAGATCTGTGTTATAGATATGTATGCTACAATGACAACTGGGTATCATCCTTAGATCTGTGTTATAGATATGTATGCTGCAATGACAACTGGGTATCATCCTTAGATCTGTGTTATAGATATGTATGCTGCAATGACAACTGGGTATCATCCTTAGATCTGTGTTATAGATATGTATGCTACAATGACAACTGGGTATCATCCTTAGATCTGTGTTATAGATATGTATGCTACAATGACAACAGGGTGTCATCCTTAGATCTGTGTTATAGATATGTATGCTGCAATGACAACTGGATATCATCCTTAGATCTGTGTTATAGATATGTATGCTACAATGACAACTGGGTATCATCCTTAGATCTGTGTTATAGATATGTATGCTGCAATGACAACTGGGTATCATCCTTAGATCTGTGTTATAGATATGTATGCTGCAATGACAACTGGGTATCATCCTTAGATCTGTGTTATAGATATGTATGCTACAATGACAACTGGGTATCATCCTTAGATCTGTGTTATAGATATGTATGCTGCAATGACAACTGGGTATCATCCTTAGATTTGTGTTATAGATATGTATGCTGCAATGACAACTGGGTATCATCCTTAGATCTGTGTTATAGATATGTATGCTGCAATGACAACTGGGTATCATCCTTAGATCTGTGTTATAGATATGTATGCTGCAATGACAACTGGGTATCATCCTTAGATCTGTGTTATAGATGTGTATGCTGCAATGACAACTGGGTATCATCCTTAGATCTGTGTTATAGATATGTATGCTGCAATGACAACTGGGTATCATCCTTAGATCTGTGTTATAGAAATGTATGCTGCAATGACAACTGGGTATCATCCTAAGATCTGTGTTATAGAAATGTATGCTGCAATGACAACTGGGTATCATCCTTAGATCTGTGTTATAGATATGTATGCTACAATGACAACAGGGTATCATCCTTAGATCTGTGTTATAGATATGTATGCTACAATGACAACTGGGTATCATTCTTAGATCTGTGCTATAGATATGTATGCTGCAATGACAACTGGGTATCATCCTTAGATCTGTGTTATAGATATGTATGCTGCAATGACAACTGGGTATCATCCTAAGATCTGTGTTATAGAAATGTATGCTGCAATGACAACTGGGTATCATCCTTAGATCTGTGTTATAGATATGTATGCTACAATGACAACTGGGTATCATCCTTAGATCTGTGTTATAGATATGTTTGCTGCAATGACAACTGGGTATCATCCTTAGATCTGTGTTATAGATATGTATGCTGCAATGACAACTGGGTATCATCCTTAGATCTGTGTTATAGATATGTTTGCTGCAATGACAACTGGGTATCATCCTTAGATCTGTGTTATAGATATGTATGCTGCAATGACAACTGGGTATCATCCTTAATTCTGTGTTATAGATATGTATGCTGCAATGACAACTGGGTATCATCCTTAGATCTGTGTTATAGATATGTATGCTACAATGACAACTGGGTATCATCCTTAGATCTGTGTTATAGATATGTATGCTGCAATGACAACTGAGTATCATCCTTAGATCTGTGTTATAGATATATATGCTGCAATGACAACTGGGTATCATCCTTAGATCTGTGTTATAGATATGTATTCTACAATGACAACTGGGTATCATCCTTAGATCTGTGTTATAGATATGTATGCTACAATGACAACTGGGTATCATCCTAAGATCTGTGTTATAGATATGTTTGCTGCAATGACAACTGGGTATCATCCTTAGATCTGTGTTATAGATATGTTTGCTACAATGACAACTGGGTATCATCCTTAGATCTGTGTTATAGATATGTATGCTACAATGACAACTGGGTATCATCCTTAGATCTGTGTTATAGATATGTATGCTGCAATGACAACTGGGTATCATCCTTAGATGTGTGTTATAGATATGTATGCTACAATGACAACTGGGTATCATCCTTAGATCTGTGTTATAGATATGTATGCTGCAATGACAACTGGGTATCATCCTTAGATCTGTGTTATAGATATGTATGCTACAATGACAACTGGGTATCATCCTTAGATCTGTGTTATAGATATGTATGCTACAATGACAACTGGGTATCATCCTTAGATCTGTGTTATAGATATGTATGCTGCAATGACAACTGGGTATCATCCTTAGATCTGTGTTATAGATATGTATGCTACAATGACAACTGGGTATCATCCTTAGATCTGTGTTATAGATATGTATGCTGCAATGACAACTGGGTATCATCCTTAGATCTGTGTTATAGATATGTATGCTGCAATGACAACTGGGTATCATCCTTAGATCTGTGTTACAGATATGTATGCTGCAATGGCAACTGGGTATCATCCTTAGATCTGTGTTATAGATATGTATGCTGCCATGACAACTGGGTATCATCCTTAGATCTGTGTTATAGATATGTATGCTACAATGACAACTGGGTATCATCCTTAGATCTGTGTTATAGATATGTATGCTACAATGACAACTGGGTATCATCCTTAGATCTGTGTTATAGATATGTATGCTACAATGACAACAGGGTATCATCCTTAGATCTGTGTTATAGATATGTATGTTGCAATGACAACTGGGTATCATCCTTAGGTCTGTGTTATAGATATGTATGCTACAATGACAACTGGGTATCATCCTTAGATCTGTGTTATAGATATGTATGCTACAATGACAACTGGGTATCATCCTTAGATCTGTGTTATAGATATGTATGCTGCAATGACAACTGGGTATCATCCTTAGATCTGTGTTATAGATATGTATGCTACAATGGCAACTGGGTATCATCCTTAGATCTGTGTTATAGATATGTATGCTACAATGACAACTGGGTTTCATCCTTAGATCTGTGTTACAGATATGTATGCTACAATGACAACTGGGTATCATCCTTAGATCTGTGTTATAGATATGTATGCTACAATGACAACTGAGTATCATCCTTAGATCTGTGTTATAGATATGTATGCTGCAATGACAACTGGGTATCATCCTTAGATTTGTGTTACAGATATGTATGCTACAATGACAACTGGGTATCATCCTTAGATCTGTGTTATAGATATGTATGCTACAATGACAACTGGGTATCATCCTTAGATTTGTGTTATAGATTTGTATGCAAATGAGGCAGAAACTAGAGGAAATAGCACTTGGGAGTAATTGCTGTATAAAACTAGTTTCATCCCACTGGCTATTGATGTTTGTCTAGTACAGAGCCTAATAGATGGTAGACCAATTTACACAAGTCACATTTCGTATTCACCCAGATATGTCAAGGATTATTACACCCATTTTCTGTGATGCCAAATTGTTCATCCAAAGGACGCCCTCCTTATAAGGCAGTATGTCAAGATTTCTTCTCTCAGTATATCTTTTAATATGCAACCAAACACTGTATTGTGGATTCTAACTTACAGGGCTTTTTCCCCTTTGCACATGAAGCATAATAAAGGTTTCGTCTCAAAGAAGAATGTTCCGATAAAACAAGACAAAGTTTCCAACCTTCACTATCATTTTCAAAGTTTTTTTTTTTCTTTCTTATGAATTATTTGAAGCCTAATTTTATTGTATTTTTCTTTTCTTTAAAATCACACAATGTATCAATACACATTCCCCCAAATATGCAAATATCACACCCTTTGAAGTATATGACTATTTTGTGACTATTTTCTGTGTAGAGGGCTTGCAGTTTGAAAAAAAATATCTTTAATGTAGATCTCATTGCCTGTGGCCAATATTGTATTGAAACTGATCGTCTAAGTGGCAGGGGTCAAAGTATCTTTTGATCCCAAAGTCGCAATAGCTTAATTGTTGTTGGCAGAGCTAAAAGTATTTTCTAAACTGTTTGCTCTGGAATGTTGGCCATTTTCATCTATCTTTTTCTTGAACACATATTGAACGTTTAGGTCGGAATCAAAATTCATTAAGTCTTTAAATGCAAATGTATTCTCGATAGGCTTTCCAGATGAGGACTGCATACAAATGTCTTAAAATTTTCTGTAACTTGGTTACTGGGGAAAAATGCAATAAATCAGTGTTTATGGTTTATCTGGCCTAAGAGAAATCTTCAATTTGAATCTGGCCACCAATGGGTACATATAGACAAGTCAAGCTTGAGGTGTGTTTTTTGTTTTTGTTTTATTTTTTTACCAACCGGTTTACATTCCAGCCGAATCCAGAAAAACATTGTTGTCTTTGTAGAGGATGTTTAAAATTAATATAGTTAAGTTTAATGTTGGCAGTTTCACATTGGATCTTAAATCATAAAAAGCAAAATACCAAGGTTTGAGATTGGATCTAAATACTTCAGGAGCAAAATACCCAGGTTTGAGATTGGATCTAAGTACTTAAGGAGCAAAATACCCAGGTTTGAGATTGGATCTAAATACTTAAGGAGCACAATACCAAGGTTTGAGATTGGATCTAAATACTTAAGGAGCAAAATACCCTGGTTTAAGATTGGATCTAAATACTTAAGGAGCAAAATACCAAGGTTTGAGATTGGATCTAAATACTTAAGGAGCACAATACCAAGGTTTGAGATTGGATCTAAGTACTTCAGGAGCAAAATACCCAGGTTTAAGATTGGATCTAAATACTTAAGGAGCACAATACCAAGGTTTAAGATTGGATCTAGATACTTAAGGAGCAAAATACCAAGGTTTGAGATTGGATCTAGATACTAAAGGAGCAAAATACTTGGTTTGAGATTGGATCTAAATACTTAAGGAGCAAAATACCAAGGTTTGAGATTGGATCTTAATACTTAAGGAGCAAAATACCAAGGTTTGAGATTGGATCTTAATACTTAAGGAGCAAAATACCAAGGTTTGAGATTGGATCTAAATACTTAAGGAGCAAAATACTTGGTTTGAGATTGAATCTTAATTCTTCAAGAGCAAAATACCAAGGTTTGAGATTGGATCTTAATACTTAAGGAGCAAAATACCAAGGTTTGAAATTGGATCTTAATACTTAAGGAGCAAAATACCAAGGTTTAAGATTGGATCTAAATTCTTCAGAAGCAAAATACTTGGTTTGAAATTGGATCTCAATACTTAAGGAGCAAAATACCTGGTTTGAGATTGGATCTCAATACTTAAGGAGCAAAATACCAAGGTTTGAGATTGGATCTCAATACATAAGGAGCAAAATACGAAGGTTTGAGATTGGATCTCAATACTTAAGGAGCAAAATCCAAGGTTTGAGATTGGATCTAAATACTTAAGGAGCAAAATACGAAGGTTTGAGATTGGATCTCAATACTTAAGGAGCAAAATACGAAAGTTTGAGATTGGATCTAAATACTTAAGGAGCAAAATACCAAGGTTTGAGATTGGATCTAAATACTTAAGGAGCAAAATACCAAGGTTTGAGATTGGATCTAAATACTTAAGGAGAAAAAATACCAAGGTTTGAGATTGGATCTTAATACTTAAGGAGCAAAATACCAAGGTTTAAGATTGGATCTAAATACTTAAGGAGAAAAAATACCAAGGTTTGAGATTGAATCTTAATACTTAAGGAGCAAAATACCAAGGTTTGAGATTGGATCTAAGTACTTCAGGAGCAAAATACCCAGGTTTAAGATTGGATCTAAATACTTAAGGAGCACAATACCAAGGTTTAAGATTGGATCTAGATACTTAAGGAGCAAAATACCAAGGTTTGAAATTGGATCTTAATACTTAAGGAGCAAAATACCAAGGTTTGAGATTGGATCTCAATACTTAAGGAGCAAAATACCAAGGTTTGAGATTGGATCTCAATACATAAGGAGCAAAATACGAAGGTTTGAGATTGGATCTCAATACTTAAGGAGCAAAATCCAAGGTTTGAGATTGGATCTAAATACTTAAGGAGCAAAATACTTGGTTTGAGATTGGATCTCAATACTTAAGGAGCAAAATACCAAAGTTTGAGATTGGATCTAAATACTTAAGGAGCAAAATACCAAGGTCTGAGATTGGATCTAAATACTTAAGGAGCAAAATACCAAGGTTTGAGATTGGATCTAAATACTTAAGGAGAAAAAATACCAAGGTTTGAGATTGGATCTTAATACTTAAGGAGCAAAATACCAAGGTTTAAGATTGGATCTCAATACTTAAGGAGCAAAATACCAAGGTTTGAATATCTTCCAGATAAATGTTGGTGACACAACAGGTTGAAATGCCTACATATAAATTTAATGTGTTTTCTATAATATTTTAACTTTGGAGTGTGATGGGTTTTTGAGTGTTGTAAAGGTTTTTTGTCTGCCATTGATCTTGTTGTGGCAAATACTGATCACTGGATCGGATACAAAATAGATTAATCTGTCTGACAGTTAATCCACGTTCTTTATTTTAGTGAAACCTTATCAATTTGTGTTAACTTGTTAAAATCCTTTTTCATACACTGAAACCAGCTTAGTTTGTTTGTATCCGAAAAAAACACAAAACAATAATGGTTGAAAGATTACAGTTGGAATATTTGAAACTTACTGATTCAAAGTCATTAAGAACAAAATTCATCGTGGAAGCCTGCAAGTAATATTTTAAGTCTTTTGAAATGAAATGATTTCAGAGGAAGAAATGATTTCTACATTATGCAGATAACAACTGTATTTTTTTAAATGTTTTTAATGAAATTTGATAATGATTGTGTATCTTTTAAATTTTTATTTATGCAAATTGAATGTATTAGTGTGTACATAAGTACAAAGTTAAGAACTTGTAGAATATGCATTATTATTTTATAATACAAAGACTTTGCTTTATACACTTTGAATTATAATTCACATGGATTCCTAAAATGACATTAAAAAGAAGCAAAAAAAACCTTACTGCAAGTAATACTATTTAATTCATGACTGTCACACTTCCTATAGCAACACAGTACATCAGTGCATATAGTTCAACATTTTACTACACTGTGCATGTGTTATGAAGATGTAAATTGATTATTACTACTTTCAAAAATCTTATTTATTGTGCTTGGAGTTGTCAATGGATCTATTATACACATGTAAACCCTTCATTATGAATTTCCCCACTTGTTTATAAATGTCTCCCTGTATCAGAGCTTTGTATAATCTATATATAGAGAACACTGTGTTTCTTGAGATATGTGTTAAGCTTGATGTAATATGATTAAAGTCATTGTTTGAATTCCAGGTCAGTGTTCTAGATTGGGGAAAAGAAATAAATATGTGATTGGTTAATGTGAACAGAAAGAAATATTCATTTCTTGTTAGGATTGCCATCTTATGTATAAGATAAAATAAACTTGTAGTTAATTGTATCCCTTAGTCTTTTAAGGAAGTTAAATTATTTAAATGATGGTTTCTTTCCCTTTGAAAGATTTATGTTTGAACTTGATGAATTACATTTTCTGTTTGAAAACTTTACCAGAAATATTGATTGAGGAATTTGTAAAATGAAATCAAGTATAAGGTTTTAATAATAAATGCATTTTAGACATACAATTGTTGTTAAGTTTATCATCCCACCAACAGTATTTCAGTTATCTGGAGACAATGTCCACTTGAAGCAGATATTGTGCTGCCTTCACTGTGTATAGCATGCCGTGAACACCTAGGATGATATCACACCCAGTCACATTATCCTGACACAGGGCCAACCAGTCGTGGAACTACACATGTTTGCTTGAGCATTAGCAAGGGAGCTATACCACTACCATTTTTTATGACTTTGGTATGTTGCGGCCCGGAATCAAACCCTGGGCCTCCTGTACCTGGAGCCCACACTCTACCAATTGCGCTACCTATTCTGAAAAATACTCCTCTATTCTTATATATATATATATTGAACCATTTTTGTGTGAAAAATACACTGAACTATTCTTACATAGAAAAATATATTGAACCATTCTTACATAGAAGGATATACTGAACCATTTTTACATGGAAAGATATATTGAACCATTATTACATGGAAAGATATATTGAACCATTCTTACAAGTAAAAATATATTGAACCATTCTTATATGGAAAAATATAATGATTCATTCTTACATGGAACTATATATTAAACCAATAATGAAAATTGTCTATGTTTTTAACATTCTTTTAAAATAATGAACATTTACATAGATTTTTTCTGATGGAAAAATTAAACAGTATTCAGTGAATAATGCCGGTATGCCTCCTTCAGTCGCGATATTCAATATGCAGCTACACAATGTATTCTGTACAGTTCACTGCCCTCCACTACTTTAATTTACAATTTCGTCACAAAAATCTTATATATTGTGCTTAGGGCTGTCAATAGGGATTTATTAAAACCTTCTGCCATGAAATCTCCCCCTCTGTTGTAAGCCTTTTTATTCTTCAGAACACTGCCTCTGTATATAGGAACCAGTTTGAGGCTCTTGGAATATTTGTTCAGCAAGAATGAACACAATATGATTTAAGACATTGTTTGCATTGTAATTCACTGTTCTGGATTGCTGATATCTGCAACAATGCAATATTGTCTTTTAGGTTTTTAAAGCATCTGTTTTGGTGGAGTGGATGACTGATTTTTGCTCAGAATTTTTTAATTATGTGTTCAGCTGTGAAAAGACCAGCCTCAATAGCTCAGGTGGTAGAGAGTCGGCTTGTGGATCGGGAGTTCATGGGTTCAAACCAAAGACTTTAATGTTGGTAGTATTGGCTTCCCTCCTAACGCTCGGGGCTAAGGGGACAGCATTACGCCTGACTCGTCGGTGTCAGTATAATGGACCGGCCGGGTTCAGTCCCTGGGCACCTCATAAGTGCCCCTGTGCTATAATGATAGAAATGTCGCTGCGCAGTATCGGCAAAAATGCCGGCTAATCCCAATCCCAATCCCAATCCCAGCCGGGTTCAGTCCCAGGGCACCTCATAAGTGCCCCGTGCTATACTGATAAAAATGTTGCTGCACAGTATCTGCAAAAATGCGTGCTAATCCCATCCCAGCTGCGAGAAGTAAAGCAAAATGAGGTTTTAGTCTTTGTTAAAACTGCAATTAACTGTTTAGATGGAGAAATTGTTTTCTCTTTGTAGGAAACTATGAAGTCCTTCCTAATCCCATCATAAGCCTGCTCCTCTTTGAATATCTGAAGTTATGGAAAGGAGACATAGAATCTACTTCGATAATCATTTCATTTCAGTTAACTGCACCTTAAAATGCAAAGCTTTGTGGTATGTGATAAGGTTCAAGCATTCAAGGTGCCTTACTGACATTTTTATATTCACTCCATTAGCAGTGAGTTAGTTCCTTCTTTCCACACGATACGGTTTACCTCAGATTTTAAGTCTGTTCATGTCTCCAGCATGACAGAAAGTTGGTCCAAGTATGTCCATGATTTGATGTAAGACAAAATATTGTGCTACTTTTAAAATCTCATAGATATACAAGTTCATCAAATGTTTACTTTTCTATTCTAATCCCTTTTGAATTTGATGAACATTATTTAAACTTTAGTTAATTTATTTATTTAAACTTTAGTTGTTAAATGTAACCCCTCAGTGTCTACAAATGTATATATTCCCCATCCTTATTAATTTCCCATCCGTTTAGTATCTTATAACTTGTATGCCGTAAGCAGCATTAGCGGTAGTAAGCTGTATTAAGCTACTCTCCTGTGGTAAAGTCAATCTGTCATGGTCTTCTGCATGTGTCTGCTACATGGACTTCTAGGACAAGTTATAAATAGCTTGATCTGGATCTACACTGTTTGCCTCAGTTTGATCATTTCAGGCTTTGTAGGCTTGAGTCTTTCAGCAACTTCTAGGAGAGTGTTTTATGCCAAGTTTAACTCAGGACAAAATCAGCAGTCATGCATATAGGCTATTAGGTTACAAAATCAGCAGTCATACATATAGACTATAATGTTACATAATAAGCAGTCACACATAAAGGTTATCAGTTTAATCAGTTAAAAAAACCTATACAATATTTCGTATAGCCTTACAAATTTCTAAGAGATAATTGTATCTGTACAAAACAGCTTCTCAACCAGAAGAACATGGCCCAGAAGATGGACACAAACAAAAGCACTTGAACACTCCTTGGACCCAACTTTAATCAAAACTAGCTAATATCCGCCAGTAGAAACCTAACATAACAAAGATTATGTTAATAGTTGTTTGTTAACAATATGGAAAATGCAGCAATGACAGTCTGCACCCAACAAGGTTGAACAAAGTGAACAATGCTACTGATGATGTTTCAGCAGCGAAGCTATTTAACCCTTTCCTTTATGTATCGTGAGTAAAGATAATTTTATGAGCTATGAAAAGAATTTGAAACAAGGTGAAGTATAATGTTTTGTTTTTTCCTTTCATGTTAAATATATGTATATAGTTACAAATAATTGACAGAAATTTGTCTGATGTCTTTTACCTTGTATTAATGCAGTCACTATTGTAAGTGTCATGAGTTGCTGTGGTAAAGCATGGTATAGTCGGAACATTAGTGCAGGCTCCCAGACCACTCTGTTAAGACCAGATGTTGACAGGAAAGGCTGGCCACTGGCTTCTCTCGATTTGAAAGTTCAGCCTTACATCAAACATTGCTTTACTTTTTTTCTTTGTGTTGATTTAGAAATACATCGCAGCGACCTATTATGTTCATTATAGTAACGTCCATCTAGTTCAGAGGAGGAACATCCCAGACATTTGTCCGGGTAGTAAGTAAGTAAGTCCTTTGTTCTGAATGGAGCTCTAACTCTCCTCTGCCAGAATCTAGACTGAAGTGATATAAGTTGGCCATGTCACCACTATGCTACGGGTGCTCCTGTACAAAATATCTATTATTGCATAGTACAAGTGTGAGGGGAGGTCATGGTTGTTGGGCAAGCCTGTTGAGGGATGACCAGTGACAATTTTATGGGACGTGTAATTTATGACCGATGACCACAAGCCCTTGAGTAAACACCGTGACCATGACAATGACAGTAGAAGGTCAGCATGAACAACCATACCATCATCACTCACCCTACAGAAACATTCATCTAATTAGTCTATTAGCTATTGTTATATCAAGTCTTCATATTAGTGCTGGCTAGCTCAGGTTAAAGATGCCGTCTAGCTCAGTTTTCAGGTGTCAGCTTATTTAGGTAAAAGATGTCTGGTAACTCAGTTTAAAGATGCTCATTTGATCTGAAAGAGCCTAATAATGTTGATTTGGTCATAATTGTGATGTCCTTACATGTTTGTTAGATGATGTCTGGGTAGAACCGCCTGTACTGCGATCAGCTAAAAGATATCTTACATAATTTGGGATTATAATACAGGCAGTAAGAGGCTGAGGATTTCAAGTCAGCAGCACTTACCCCTCAACCATCGGCACCCTTAAGGCTTAAGATGGTGGACAAAAAGCAGCAGCTCACGGATTAAAAAGAAAATTGGCTGACCAAAAGTTCTTGGCATGAGTACAAGTCACAAGATATATCTCCCTTTTCTAGTTATGTCACCTTTGGCTTTACTGCAGAGACTGTGCTGCTGTATTCTGCTGCGAATGGTGCATTCATAAAATCTTATTTTATTGTGATCTACATTACAATTATTAAATATCTAATTATGAATGTTTGACTGCATTAGGACATTTAAATTGTGCTGATCAGAACTGATGTGTCTAATCTGTTTTGAAGGCAATATTTGCTCTGTTCTGTCAATAGTTCCCCAAGGTATGACAAGTGAAGAATTGTGCAAAAAATGCAGTCATTCTAGGTGCCTCTAATTTTCAGTTGTCATCAGTTAGAATGGAAATTAGCAGCGCCACTGTCGAACTTGATATGATAGAGCCCATAGGATCCGTACTTTCTGCCTCAGCCACATTATGGTGCTTTGCATGTGAAGAAAAATAAGTCCAAGAAAGTTTTCTTAATTTACCAATGCCAAAAGTATACAACATCCTTTAAAATCATTTTTAACATTGTTGTTTGACTATTTGATTCATCTGTCATGCAAGAAGTGGCTTTCTTTTGCACTTGCCAAAATGCTTAAATATGTATAAACTTCTGAAGCAGTGTTGTTTATTCTCCCCTGAACATTTGCATTTACTTAAGAATCTTGTTATATTTCTTAGTTATATGTCTGTCTGTTGCATGTGGTGAAAATGGTGTAAATGTGCCTTAGCTGTCTGTTGCATGTGGTGAAAATGGTGTAAATATGCCTTAGCTGTCCTGTTACATGTGGTGAAAATGGTGTAAATATGCCTTAGCTGTCTGTTGCATGTGGTGTAAATGTGCCTAAGCTGTCTGATGCATGTGGTGAAAATGGTGTTAATATGCCTTAGCTGTCTGTTGCATGTGGTGAAAATAGTGTAAATATGCCTTAGCTGTCTGTTGCATATGGTGAAAATGGTGTTAATATGCCTTAGCTGTCTGTTGCATGTGGTGAAAATGGTGTTAATATGCCTTAGCTGTCTGTTGCATATGGTGAAAATAGTGTAAATATGCCTTAGCTGTCTGTTGCATATGGTGAAAATGGTGTTAATATGCCTTAGCTGTCTGTTGCATGTGGTGAAAATGGTGTAAATATGCATTAGCTGTCTGTTGCATGTGGTGAAAATGGTGTAAATATGCCTTAGCTGTCTGTTGCATATGGTGAAAATGGTGTTAATATGCCTTAGCTGTCTGTGACATGTGGTGAAAATGGTGTAAATGTGCCTTAGCTGTCTGTTGCATGTGGTGAAAATGGTGTTAATATGCCTTAGCTGTCTGTTGCATATGGTGAAAATAGTGTAAATATGCCTTAGCTGTCTGTTGCATATGGTGAAAATGGTGTTAATATGCCTTAGCTGTCTGTTGCATATGGTGAAAATAGTGTAAATATGCCTTAGCTGTCTGTTGCATATGGTGAAAATGGTGTTAATATGCCTTAGCTGTCTGTTGCATGTGGTGAAAATGGTGTAAATATGCATTAGCTGTCTGTTGCATGTGGTGAAAATGGTGTTAATATGCCTTAGCTGTCTGTTGCATATGGTGAAAATAGTGTAAATATGCCTTAGCTGTCTGTTGCATATGGTGAAAATGGTGTTAATATGCCTTAGCTGTCTGTGACATGTGGTGAAAATGGTGTAAATGTGCCTTAGCTGTCTGTTGCATGTGGTGAAAATGGTGTTAATATGCCTTAGCTGTCTGATGCATGTGGTGAAAATGGTGTAAATGTGCCTTAGCTGTCTGTTGCATGTGGTGAAAATGGTGTTAATATGCCTTAGCTGTCTGTTGCATGTGGTGAAAATGGTGTAAATATGCCTTAGCTGTCTGTTGCATGTGGTGAAAATGGTGTTAATATGCCTTAGCTGTCTGTTGCATGTGGTGAAAATGGTGTTAATGTGCCTTAGCTGTCTGATGCATGTGGTGAAAATGGTGTAAATGTGCCTTAGCTGTCTGTTGCATGTGGTGAAAATGGTGTTAATATGCCTTAGCTGCCCTTTGCAAGAACGCTGTGAATGTCTCTTAAATTTGTACGAGATGTGCACATACATGAATGTGCTTTAATTATGTCTGTATTTGTTAAAAAGAAATAAAATGTTGAGTCCTTGCACTGCTTTGACTACTCTATTAAAGTAATTACCGATATTAATTGTATGTATGTGCTTTGAATGTTGCACTTGGACAAGAATTGTTAATCTGTGCTTTGAAGAATGAAATGTACTAGAATTGTATGCCTGTGCTTTAAAAGATGCTCTTGTACTACCATAATGTACATGACTTTTGCATTTGTGCAAAAATTTTATGCAATGTTTTGCACTTTGAATGTTCCCTTAGTGTTATTATTGTATATATGTGCTTTGAATGTAAGATTTGTGTTTTAATTGTAAATATGGGCTTTATCTGTCACATTTGGTGGATTAATCTATACATGTGCTTTGACTTTAACATTTGTATTTGAATTGTAAACTTGTGATGTTTATTTTGCATTTGTGTAATAGGTTTATTCATATGCCTGAGTTTTATTGTCCTGGAATATTACTATTGTATACAAGTGATAAGACATCACATATTCAAGGAAATACATGAACCTTATTTGTTGAGGGTTTGGATTTGTTTCTTATCTTTTACCTAAACAATTCATATTTTTATTTAACATAAAGGTTATGTTGCGTACAGTGAAACCTCTGTAATAGGACCAGTCGGAGAACAGTGAAACCTCTTAAATGGGACCACTGTCAGAGTACAGTGAAACCTCTGTAATAGGACCACTGTCTGAGTACAGTGAAACCTCTGTAATGGGACCACTGTCAGAGTACAGTGAAACCTCTGTAATAGGACCACTGTCGGAGTACAGTGAAACCTCTGTAATAGGACCACTGTCAGAGTACAGTGAAACCTCTGTAATGGGACCACTGTCGGAGTACAGTGAAACCTCTGTAATGGGACCACTGTCGGAGTACAGTGAAACCTCTGTAATAGGACCACTGTCGGAGTACAGTGAAACCTCTGTAATAGGACCACTGTCAGAGTACAGTGAAACCTCTGTAATGGGACCACTGTTGGAGTACAGTGAAACCTCTGTAATGGGACCACTGTCGGAGTACAGTGAAACCTCTGTAATAGGACCACTGTCGGAGTACAGTGAAACCTCTGTAATAGGACCACTGTCAGAGTACAGTGAAACCTCTGTAATGGGACCACTGTTGGAGTACAGTGAAACCTCTGTAATGGGACCACTGTCGGAGTACAGTGAAACCTCTGTAATGGGACCACTGTCGGAGTACAGTGAAACCTCTGTAATGGGACCACTGTCGGAGTACAGTGAAACCTCTGTAATGGGGCCACTGTCGGAGTACAGTGAAACCTCTGTAATGGGACCACTGTCGGAGTACAGTGAAACCTCTGTAATGGGACCACTGTCGGAGTACAGTGAAACCTCTGTAATGGGACCACTGTCGGAGTAAAGTGAAACCTCTGTAATAGGACCACTGTCGGAGTACAGTGAAACCTCTGTAATAGGACCACTGTCAGAGTACAGTGAAACCTCTGTAATAGGACCACTGTCGGAGTACAGTGAAACCTCTGTAATAGGACCACTGTCGGAGTACAGTGAAACCTCTGTAATGGGACCACTGTCGGAGTACAGTGAAACCTCTGTAATAGGACCACTGTCGGAGTAAAGTGAAACCTCTGTAATAGGACCACTGTCGGAGTACAGTGAAACCTCTGTAATAGGACCACTGTCGGAGTACAGTGAAACCTCTGTAATAGGACCACTGTCGGAGTACAGTGAAACCTCTGTAATAGGACCTCTGTCGGAGTACAGTGAAACCTCTGTAATAGGACCACTGTCAGAGTACAGTGAAACCTCTGTAATAGGACCACTGTCGGTTCTTCTAGAACTTGTCCCATGTAGAGAGGTGGTCCTCTTAGTGAGTAAGCCATTTTTTTGTCTTAATGTAACAACAATATGTTATAATAGTATAGTTTGGATGATGGAACTAATTTTATTTTGAACACGAATTATTAAAACATGATAGCAATAATAATATAAAAATTATAATTATAACTTAAATCTGGTTATAATCTTGTTCAGTAATTCTGTTTGATTTTTATAATAATAGAATACAGTCTATATTGCTTTTTACATTGTTAGTAACATCTTTGTTACAGAACTCATGCTTGTTTGTGTCATTAATTCATAGACAATACATTCAGGGACAAGTAGGTAGAAATTAATAGTTGCTCTAATCTTGGCAGTAGACGTATTGTATAAGTTAAAATTTGTGTTGACATTTGTATTGACTGACTAGGGCCATATTTTTAAATGATTAGTCAATATAAGGTCTAAGTTGAGTTACTTATGTTGAATTTCACTTTTATCATATCATGTCATTACACACTAGAGACAAAGTGGGAAAATCAATTATTAGTTCACACGTCAGACTACGCAAGTGTGAATAACATTTTCAGGCAGATTTTAAATTGACAACTCTGACCAAGTAGTCTCGCTAGTAGCGGAGATAAGAAAAGGTGTGAATCTGATCATTGTTTCTGAAATAAGTGTCCCAGGTCCCAAGTAGTGAGGTAGTTGTCTTTTAGAGGTTCAGGCACATTGAAATTAAAAGGTGAAAAAACTGTTCAGACGAAAAGTGCCTCTATTAGAAGTGTGACCTACATAGTGAGGTGGTCTCTTCGGAAGGTTTAAGCATACCAACCAGGACAGGTAAATGTTAGTTACCTTGTCCCAGAGACCACATCCAATAATAAACAGTTCCTCAAAATGGAACATGTGAATTAAAAAATTTTAGTTATCTGAGACTTAAATATCCAAATCACATTTGTCAAACCATAATAAAGAAGCAAAATATATTTTGATTTTACAATTACCCGGTAACTTAAACCTGTGATATCATGCAAGCAATTTATCCACTTTTACAGCTTCTAATTTCAAGGGGTTATTACGTCTGTTTCTCATTAATATTCCAATGACAGTCCCTGGTTTTACTGCTGTAATTGGCAAAGAATTGTTGCAGCCAGGATTTAATTAGAATGTGTCTATGCAGACTTTTCCTTGATATGTCATTGGCAATTCAAGCCCCATATGGAAATGGAAAAGTCTTAAATTTAGAGAACTGGTTCAAAAAGCTTTATAAATAGTTATGAAGTACACTGCAAGACAAATACAACAACTGGTTCCAATAGCTTTATAAATAGTTATGAAGTACACTGCAAGACAAATACAACAACTGGTTCCAATAGCTTTATAAATAGTTATGAAGTACACTGCAAGACAAATACAACAACTGGTTCCAATAGCTTTATAAATAGTTATGAAGTACACTGCAAGACAAATACAACAACTGGTTCCAATAGCTTTATAAATAGTTATGAAGTACACTTCAAGACAAATACAACTAAGACCTTAGCATAAAGTTGTATCTTAATAGCTTTGTAAAGCTACATAATGTTACAAACAAACATGCCTGAAAATGTATTGAATTTTCTTTCTTACTGCAATTAAAGAAAGTATTGAAATAGGATGTTTTCATATTGCTCAATAAATGCTTCGGAAAAAAAATGTTGCAAATTATTGATATGCCCAGTTAAAAAAATAGCTTCATGGTGATTTAGAAATTTATTCTAACAAAAACTCATGAGTGTTTAGATAAAATGTGTGAAAAAAGCTCTATAAATGATTTGAAATGCAAAACAGATTGACACTTCTGCAATTTAAATAATTTTCTCAGCATGTGACCAAAGGCCTGAAAATCTATGAAATGGCAAGTCATTCATCAAAATGTATTCATGACAGCAGTGCTTCGTTTGTGACAAACAACTAAATTAGTTTTACTGAACCTGCATTAATTCTTTCATGTCCTATAAAAAATGTTAGTTATTTGCAAGCAACTTCATGTATATATAATAAGATATACTTATTTGGATTCAGCAGCTTATAGTGTAGGTCTTGATCAGACAGTTCTTGGCTCGCTGAGCTAGTTCTACACTGTTAGCCTTTGTTTTGAGCAGGCTAGGAGATATCATCATTAACTTGATTGTTGTTAAAGTTGTTAAAATAGCTATCAAGGTTTCAGAATACATTGTTTGTCTGATTTTGTTAAATGTATAACATTAAATCCCCTGGGTCATTAAAACCAATGGTAGAGCTAGACAATGAGCCGAGCCTTGCTCCTAAGGTCCTTGAATATTAAAAAGTCCACAGCTCAACAACTGAGGAAGTCTTCAATGCAGCAAGCTTTTATTATTCTCTAGCATTAATCCTTGGGAAAACCTTTCACTAGCAGACCATTTTAATCCCTTCTGTAACATGCGTGAATAACCCTCACTGATACTTTGTTATCAACTACATGCAAAGATGACAGAACAGAACATCATTTTACTTAGACTTATACAAAGTGCAGCATTGTAACAAATACAGTTTAAATATAAAAATTTCTTGTACACAAAAGTAACATAAACACTGATATGGCAGAATTCTTTAGGATTTGCAGCAAATTGTGTAGGTCTGATCAGACAGCTCTCAGCAGGGGCTGACTGAGCTGAATTACTCATTTTCCTCTTCCTCAGAAGTGCAGACTTCGCAGGCTAGTTTGTTTATTGGGTTTATCGTCCCACCAACAGTATTTCAGTTATCTGGAGATGGTGTCCACTTGAAGCAGATATAGAGCTGCCTTCACTGTGTATAGCATGCTGTGAACACCTGGCATGATACCACACCCAGTCCTGACACTGGGCCAACCAGTCGTGGAACTACTCTTATATTTGCTTGAGCATTAGCAAGGGAGCTACACCACTACCATTTTTATTGACTTTGGTATGTCACAGCCCGGGATCAAACCCGGGGCTTCCTGTACATGGAGCCAATGCTCTACTGATTGCACTGCCAGGTTCCGACTAGCAGGCTAGAGTTAAATTACTAACATTGATATCATTCAGTTGCATACAAGTGTTGTAACTTTTAGCCTTCCTTTGTCCCAACTCATCTTCAAAATCCACATTTATTCACATCTCAATTTCTATATATATGCAGTAATCGTAGAATGATTTCTTCTTTTTTTATATATACTAAAATTGATAAAAGATATTTTTATTGGATAAAACTGTTTAAATACTTTGTTAACTAAGCAATAAATATTTTTTGCCCCCAGACTTTTCACAAAGACAAAATTGTCTGGCTTGCCCCCAGACTTTTCACACAGACAAATTTGTCTGCCTTGCCCCCAGACTTTTCACACAGACAAATTTGTCTGCCTGGTAAACAGAAGAAATGTGTGCTTGATACATTCACTATTGTTTTCAAAAACGAAATGAATTACTTAATGTCATTATTTTAATGTTAGTAGTTTTATTCAGCGGAATGTGTTGGACATTTATTGGGCTGAATATATTTTCTAAGTGCTCATGCTCAATTTTCCCAGGAAATTGCCTTTGTCAAGAGTTGAACACTAACAGTTGTTTGTTTTACATATTTGCAAACATACATGTGCGCCGCCTTATTAGAAAATAGTTTATGTAATTATTTTCACTGATACAATAAATGATACAACTTTTTGTTCTTCAATAATCTTTAGAGGGAAGTCACTTTGTTGTTGTTTTTTATCTTGAAATTTATGATCTTAAGTCAACAGAATGTACGACTTCTGTAAATACATGAGCTGGTACTCTTATAGAGTGGTATTACTAATTCAAGAACTAGTCAGGAATAATTGAGGTTTACTTATTAACAAATATAGAATGATTTACAGGATATATACAGGAAATAGGAAAACAAGTCTATCTTTTGTAAGCTCCCTACCTTGATTTACCCCTCTGACTGAATAAACATACATATTGACACAGCTGATAGCTAATGGAATAGAAAACAGGAAATGGAGTGTGCTGTACAACATGGAAGACAGTTCTTTTATTGTGTTTGTCTAGTTTAAAAATGCAATTTTTGAATTATGACATTACTGAACAAGAATAAAATGTGGGTCTTATTACATATAGTCACGTGAACTATAGTCCTATGTGGCATGGCACTTTTGTGTTAGATAGATGGAAGTAAACTTCCAAAAAGAAATAAAGATCTGGGCTTGCACAAACTTATTCACTGTATTTTACTTCTCAAAACAAAGTTTACTATACTATGGTTTATATAATGTGGATAACTATTTGAACATTGAGTACTTCATTTGTCAGTGAAGCCACTTGTCAAATAACATTAAAAAGGGCACCCCTGGCTGAGATATTTGGGGTACTGATCTCCCCAGCCCCTTTACACTGGATAATATACTTAATTGATGAATCTTTATCTTAATAGCTATTCCTAAAATAGTTTGAAATAAGAAAAAAAATGATAGTTTGCTGCACAGAGTTGCTGACTTTTACATTCTCAGCCCAGATGGCATGTGTGTTAACTCCAGGTCTGGCTGAAAGTTTGTGTGAGATCTAACAACTGACCGGCAGTGTGCTGGTTGGTCTATCCAGACATAATGTGTTTGGGATCTCTTGCCACCAGTAATGACTAGACAACAGGATAATGATTGTAGTTATGTGGCTTCAAAAGTTTTAAAAGGGAGCAGGGTATTATTGTGTAAAACACTATAAAATCTTGGTCAAAAGTTTGAACTCATACTTAAATGATACAGAATACTGACAATTAGCTATAACTATCATATCAATGCATTAAATCTTTTCCGTTACTACACCAACCATTTTGGCTTTCAGTTAACCTGCTTTGCACTAATTGATGACACGCTCAGACAATTAGTGTACATCCGGATAAGGCAAGTCATTTTGAAGCTTGAACAATTTGGATGTGATCTATTTGCCTCATATTCTCAAAAAACCTTTTTAGCAATTCAATAATTATGATGACAATGATTGATAATGAAAAATGATGGTAATGATGATGATGATTGATGTTGTTGATGATGATGATGGGGGAGGATTGATGATGATGATGAGAAGGTGGAGGAGGGTCGTTGATGATGATGATGATGAAGAGGAGGAGTGTTGTTGTTAATGATGATGATGATAAGGAGGAGGGTTGTTGATGATGAGGAGGAGGAAGAGGAGGGTTGTTGATGATGATGAGGAGGAGGGTTGTTGATGATGATGAGGAGGATGATGATTGTTGATGATGATGGAGGAGGAAGAGGAGGGTTGTTGATGATGATGAACAGGAGGAGGGTTGTTGTTGATGATGATGAGGAGGAGGGTTGTTGATGATGACAAGGAGGAAGAGGAGGATTGTTGATGAGGAGGAGGATGGTTGTTTACGATGAGGAGGAAGAAGAGGATTGTTGATGATGATGAGGAGGAGGAGAAGGGTTGTTGATGATGATGATGAGAAGGAGGATTGTTGATGATGATGATTGATGATGATGAGAAGGTGGAGGAGGATTGATGATGATGATAATGGTGTCAGACTAAGAAGTAGTGAAGGTTATTAGCTGACACATGAATGTGAAATATAAATAGCTGACATACCTTGATGTAGCTGTTACATGAATATGATGCCATACAAGATTATTATTAATCTCTGCTTAACCATAGTTATTTTACCAATATGTACAATGTTATGATAATGATGATGGAGACCTTGACCTGTAGTTGGGGCTGTGTTTAAAGTTTTCATCAACAATCTTCCCGGTCATTGGCCGGTAGGAACTCTCTGTCTTGGCATCATGGAACAAACAACAAGTAATTACTTCCACACCATTTCTTGAGTTGAAACTTCTCAATCTCCTGATTAGTTTACCCTTTCATAAAATTGCAACTGATAAGAACATATAACTTTTATTTAAGTTTATTAAATGGTTAAGATGCTAATCAAACTGTAGGGAAACTTCTGTTTACTTCACATAAAGCCTATCAATTTATCTTGTGTTAATATCATTTTTTCACTTAAAGCCTATCAATTTATCTTGTGTTAATATCATTTTTTCACTTAAAGCCTATCAATTTATCTTGTGTTTATATCATTTTTTCACTTAAAGCCTATCAATTTACCTTGTGTTAATATATATTTTTTTAATTAAATCAGAACTATTTAGTAAAGTTGTTTTGTTTTTCAAGTCTATTGTTTAAGTTATTGCCTATCAGCTTGTGCAAGTTGGAATAAGTTTTCATTATTAGTTCAACGAGAAGGGAAAAAAATCATTATTGATTACTTAACTGTTTTAGCCTTTATTACTTAAGTAACTGTACATTTTATTTTAATTCAGATAAAGGCCTGTTCAGGAACATTTACTGATCTATTTTGTTTCCTTCTGACAATAATTCTACTTCATAATGACATGGTAAACAGAAGTTGTAATTAACTGAATATGAGTTTTTTGTTTTGTTTTTTATCATAACTGCCTTCAGATGTACAGCTTTAAAGACAAGTTTACAAATGCTTTTATTCATTTTTTATCTGAAAGGTTTGATATATGAATTTTCCTTTTGTTATGTGTGTTTGCCATAGAAGGAAATGATATTTGAAAGGTATCATTTGAGTCCTGTAGCCTAATTGCAGAGACACTATGAAGCCATTGTCAAAAAGACTAACCACTGAATAATTCAAATAAAGATAGAAGATATTTAAATGTTTAAAATATTAGTGACATGGCAGTAATTGCCTTTGGGATGAAATACAAAACACCATTAATGATGGTATTACATTTCACTTTGTCACTTTGATAAAAACAAACTTTATGCTTACACAATGAGCCAGTTATTACACCCAGGCTGCCAAGCACAGATTAACCAAGCTTTAGCAAATACATGTACATAGTGTAGGTCCAGGGAAGCAAGCTCCCACAGGTCCTGTCTGATCAGGACCTATACTGTTTGTTGCTATGTCATTATACATACATCTTGTTACCTGACAATGCTTAAATATGTTTGCAAATAAATAAGAATTTAGCCAAAGTTATTAACAAATGTATGCGTAAAGGGTTGATGAAAAGGTTTCAGGTAGAAGTCCAAGACGGTGTAGAAAACATTTGCATAATACTTGCTTTAATTTAAGTTTTTTTCACAGTTTTTGTTGCTTTGATTTTTGTGTGGGTTTGTAGTTAGCCATTACATCCACTGCCCTTTGAAATCTTCTAGCGGTTGTAAATAGGAAAACAAAGTAATTTTAAAATTTTTGTCTGGCCATAGATATAAAACTTCATAACACCAGAAAAAGTATTTACCGTGCGTTAATGGTAAGTTTTGTTGTGTGCCTTTTTTGATACATTAAATTGTCTCTTTTATTAATTGTTTAGTATGTCAATCACTTTCATACTGTCTGTTAACAACCATCCTATTTTCAGTTTGTCACTCAGCATAACACTAAGCTTTAGGTATCTTTCAGAAGACCACTGTTTGGATTCTGTTGATCAATTTGTATGTGCAATATCTTAAACGTCAATGTATCTAGAATCAATCATATTTGCTATATTTCTTTAATATGCACTCTTGTTGTTTGTAATAATCAGTGTTTAGAAAGAAACTGACATCTTTTGATCTGTTGCTAAAGGTACACAAATGACTTGAATCATGCATCTTGTGATAGAATCTAACATATTCTAAAGGTTGAACCATTAAGCACCCAGCTGAAGATGCAAACAAGAAGTCACAAGAGGAATTTTTCTACCAGGAAAGTACTGGTATAAGGGGTCTAAGGAATATGATCACATTTCTTAATTATTAGACTGGCCGCAATAGCTCAAGTGGAAGGGCGTCGGCTTGCGGATCGGGAAGTCGCTGGTTCAAACCCTGGCAGGGTCAAAGCAAAGACTTTAAAGTTGGTAGTAGTGGCTTCCCTCCTAACACTCTGAGCTAAGGGGACAGCATTTTGCCTGAGTCGTCAGTGTCAATATAATGGACCGGCCAGGTTAAGTCCCTGGGCATCTATCTCATAAGTGCCACTCTGCTAAAATGATAGAAATGTTGCTGCACAGTACTGGCAAAAATGCTGGCAAATCCCATTCCCTTAATTATTTGATAGGAAAATTAGCTACTTATCTGTTATAACCTGCATTTTCTTGTCTTAAATCATTTCATATCTAAGAGAACTTTCTGGAATTGGCTTTACTACAAAAAATCATCCATAAAGATAAATTCTTGATAAATGCATGTATTTTAAAACATCATGCAATATAAACTCCTGATAAATGCGCATATTTTATAAGAGAATATTTTCATAACCATTTACCTTTCTCCTGGAATATTTTTTCCACTTTTGAGCCAAATTTAAATCTTAAAATAAAGAGGGAAAATGTTGAGCATGCTCACTTTAAGCCTGCTAAGCACAGCCACCTGACATTGATTGCTTAGACAGTGATCTGACCTTCAGTACTTAGACAGTAATCTGACCTTCAGTGCTTAGACAGTGATCTGACCTTCAGTGCTTGGACAGTAATCTGACCTTCAGTGCTTAGACAGTGATCTGACCTTCAGTGCTTAGACAGTGATCTGACCTTCAGTGCTTAGACAGTAATCTGACCTTCAGTGCTTAGACAGTGATCTGACCTTCAGTGCTTAGACAGTAATCTGACCTTCAGTGCTTAGACAGTGATCTGACCTTCAGTGCTTATACAGTAATCTGACCTTCAGTGCTTAGACAGTAATGATCTGACCTTCAGTGCTTAGACAGTGATCTGACCTTCAGTGCTTAGACAGTGATCTGACCTTCAGTGCTTAGACAGTAATCTGACCTTCAGTGCTTAGACAGTAATCTGACCTTCAGTGCTTAGACAGTGATCTGACCTTCAGTGCTTAGACAGTGATCTGACCTTCAGTGCTTAGACAGTAATCTGACCTTCAGTGCTTAGACAGTAATCTGACCTTCAGTGCTTAGACAGTGATCTGACCTTCAGTGCTTAGACAGTGATCTGACCTTCAGTGCTTAGACAGTAATCTGACCTTCAGTGCTTAGACAGTAATCTGACCTTCAGTGCTTGGACAGTGATCTGACCTTCAGTGCTTAGACAGTAATCTGACCTTCAGTGCTTGGACAGTTATCTGACCTTCAGTGCTTGGACAGTGATCTGACCTTCAGTGCTTAGACAGTAATCTGACCTTCAGTGCTTAGACAGTGATCTGACCTTCAGTGCTTGGACAGTAATTTGACCCTTAGTGCTTCAACAGTGATCTGACCTTCAGTGCTTAGACAGTGATCTGACCTTCAGTGCTTAGACAGTAATCTGACCTTCAGTGCTTAGACAGTAATCTGACCTTCAGTGCTTAGACAGTAATCTGACCTTCAGTGCTTAGACAGTGATCTGACCTTCAGTGCTTAGACAGTGATCTGACCTTCAGTGCTTAGACAGTAATCTGACCTTCAGTGCTTGGACAGTAATCTGACCTTCAGTGCTTCGACAGTGATCTGACTTTCAGTGCTTCGACAGTGATCTGACCTTCAGTGCTTAGACAGTGATCTGACCTTCAGTGCTTGGAAAGTAATCTGACCTTCAGTGCTTCAACAGTGATCTGACCTTCAGTGCTTGGACAGTAATCTGACCTTCAGTGCTTGGACAGTGATCTGATTTTTAGTGCTTTGACAGTGATCTGACCTTCAGTGCTTCGACAATAATTTGACCGTGAGTGCTTAGACGAGGATCTGACCTTCAGTGCTTAGACAGTGATCTGACCTTGAGTGCTTAGACAGTGATCTGACCTTCAGTGCTTCGACAGTAATCTGACCTTCAGCGCTTAGACAGTGATCTGACCTTCAGTGCTTGGACAGTGATCTAACCTTTAGTGCTTAGACAAGGATCTGACCTTGAGTGCTTAGACAGTGATCTGACCTTTAGTGCTTAGACAGTGATCTGACCTTGAGTGCTTAGACAGTGATCTGACTTTTAGTGCTTGGACAGTGATCTGACCTTCAGTGCTTAGACAGTAATCTGACCTTGAGTGCTTAGACAGTGATCTGGCCTTCAGTGCTTAGACAGTGATCTGACCTTCAGTGCTTGGACAGTGATCTGACCTTTAGTGCTTAGACGAGGATCTGACCTTCAGTGCTTAGACAGTGATCTGACCTTGAGTGCTTAGACAGTGATCTGACTTTTAGTGCTTAGACAGTGATCTGACCTTTAGTGCTTAGACAGTGATCTGACCTTCAGTGCTTAGACAGTGATCTGACCTTCAGTGCTTAGACAGTGATCTGACCTTCAGTGCTTAGACAGGGATCTGACCTTCAGTGCTTAGACAGTGATCTGACCTTCAGTACTTAGACAGTGATCTGACCTTTAGTGCTTAGACAGGGATCTGACCTTCAGTGCTTAGACAGTGATCTTACCTTTAGTGCTTAGACAGTGATCTGACCTTCAGTGCTTGGACAGTGATCTGACCTTCAGTGCTTAGACAGTGATCTGATCTTCAGTGCTTTGACAGTAATCTGATCTTCAGCGCTTAGACAGTAAACTGACCTTCAGTGCTTAGACAGTGATCTGACCAGAAATCCTTAGACAGTCATATGACCAGCAATCCTTAGACAATTATTTGACCTTTATTTCTTTTAAGCATTAAACTGCATAGGTCTGGGGTGGAATCTCTTTAACTAGCTGAACCTTAAGATATTAACCATTAATTCTTTCCTCTCTGAAATCTACACAGAAAGCAGATGAAAACAAGAAAATATACAATTACTGTTAGACTTGGTGAAATACATCTGTTATGGTGACAATCAACTGACTGTTGGATTATCCCTCACCATAATACATATGTTAGCTTATTACTTAATTTGTTATTTTGCTTGAAACTTTGATGCAAAAGATAACAAAATGTACTGATAAAAAATCCTATCTGCAAATAGCGCTACACCTGATCAGTCATATGCCAGTAGAAGCTTGTTGATCTGGATCACCATTAATGTGGATCACTTCAGCAGGCTCAGAGCTAAATCATTTCATCGTCCTATTTATCAGCCTTGTACAGATTAACAACAATAACAACAAACTGTAACAGCTATTAGTTGTTATTGTTATTGTTGCTAAGGGAATATTAAGCCATTTTTTCACTACCAAAGATAACTGTAACAACACAAGAATAATTGATAATTAATATCACATGACATTTTCATGTTTTATCGTCATTTATGGATATAAAAGGAAAACAGAGAGATAATATTGTAAGAAACATATTGTAGAGAGTGTAGGCATTTAGTAAATGTCCAGTATATGGTATCGGGATTTATTACATTGCTGCAATAAATAGGGTCTTGTAAAAAAATATCGTCTCTGAATTATTGTTACTTGAACACCAACCACAGTAAATGTTCCAGTAACAAATATATATACATTATATGTATTTGTTATTGGAGCATTATATATATATATACATTCGTAAGGATTTCAATGAAAAGAAAATGGAAACGTAAAGAAATCCTAAAAGAAGCCTTTAAAAATATAAAAAATAAATATAGTGACTTATTTTGTTTTATGTTTTTTTTATATTTTGAAAGGCTTCTTTTAGGATTTCTTTAGGTTTCCATTTTCTTTTCATTGAAATCCTTACAAATGTACAATAAAGTTTATGTATATGCAAACCCATTAGAATAAAGTATTATTTTATGCATGTTCATGTTGGGAATGTGTTTTTTTTCTTAAAAAAAGATATTCACAAAAGATATTTTTTACTTTATATTTATCAAAAGTGGTTTTTACAAAGAATATTTTTATTTTGCTGTTTTACAAAGATTTAGGTCTGGATGTGTTGTGTTGAATAAGATAGCTCAAGATGATACGCCATCCTCTTTAGTTTTTCTTATAAATTTGTGCTTTTCTAGGAATCCTCAGGATTTTCTAAAAAATGCCAGTTTGTAAAAGGAAAATGGCTTAACAAGTCATTTAACATATGCACATGAGACAATTTCCACAAGCCTCCCCAGCCACAAAAGAAGCATGTGCTTCAGATTAGCCTCCCTGCTTAGAATACACCTCAAATGTACTTCAAATGTACTTCCAATAAAACTGACCTGCTTTATTGGAAGTCCCAGGGACTTTAATTATGCTTCCAAATCATGCTTCAAATGAAGCCTGTGGGACTTCAGTAGTATTTTTTTATGTACACACATGCTTCACTTGAAGCATTAGGGACTTCCTTTGTAGTACTAGGGACTTTGTTGGTGCCTCATAAACACTGTTAAGAGAACAAATATTGCAGGTGTACTTCAATGATACCTTAAACACTTTGGGAGAATAAACATGCATTACTGGGGGACTTCATTTGTACTTTCAAGACTTAAACTTTTTTTTATCAATATTTTATTTAGAGGAACTCCAATGGTACCTCAAAAACATAGAAAGAATGTCAGAGGGACTTCATTTGTACTTATGAGACTTGTAAACATTTTGATATAAGACTGTGTCTGACTCTTTCTGTCTAAAGTGTTTGATAAGGTAAAAAAAAACATTTTTTTATTTAATAAATAATTTTAATTTACTGACAGTATTCATTCAGACATTAAAACCAATCAGACAGTAAGTTCTAAAAAAAGAGACTACCAAAAATATAGCCAGTACAACAAGTAATGTTTTTGCACATATTTTATATCTTATTTCTATAATATTTAAAATTTGTATTTTCATTTCAAAATGAGTAATCATTTTAGTGACATGTAATTATTTGTCAGTATGCAAGCTGGTTCATATTGTTTAAATTTAAGTAAAATATATTTAAACTTACAAATTGTTTAACATCCTTCCAATGCTATATACATGTAAATCTTTTCAAAATATTTATATATAAAGAATATATGACCCACTGAAAAAAAATCTCAAATATGGATTACTGACAGGATCTACTGACCCAGCTAGAATCTTATCAAAAGAAAATATGACGTACTGTTTGCAAACTTGATCTTTCCTATTAAAAATGCTAGTATTACTTGCAAAATTTTAACATTAGCCATATGGATTTTTGTACACAATAAAAGGAGAGTAATTATTCTTATTTTTCCAGCATAGCGTTAATTCATAATACATTGTAATAGAGGTCAAAAAAGTTAGATTAAATTTCAAAAGTAATAGCTCTTCTTTCATGTAACTCAACATGCATTCAGACTTGAATTTAACTTCAGATAGCCCTCTCTCCCTACTAGGGCTAGTGAATCCATCTATCTTGCCAACATTTTCTTAGTCACTTTCACTGAATATTGGAATCTTTCCAATAAAACATGTGTCTGAATTACTTAAACATGCAAAATAGCACATATCTACAATATTCTGTACATCTGCAGTGTCTGTTTCATCTGACTCTCTCACTTTGAAAAAATGACAAGGTAGCTTTATGTCACATTCTACTTTCTGTAATCGCTTAATAACAGCCAAAAACTTAGTACATGAAGATAATGTATCTACCTTTAAGTAGTACAATATTTTTCCAAAGTAGGAAACATTATCAAGCACATATTCAACTGTGTAACTATTTCTTTTTGTTACAGACATGTACATTTTTGAATGAAACATAATTCCATGATTAAGTAACCTATAGAATTTGTATACATTGTTAACTGGCCCCAAAAGACCTTCAATTTGTTGCCTAGTTTCAGGCAAAAGCTGACAGTTAATTTGCCTTCCAACAGCTAATGAATGAGTACTGATATATTCTCGGTTTTTGTACTTCTGATGATTAGTCAAACGCTGGTACAGCTGGTCAATCTCTGAGCCTTTTGGGATGGTTTTCACCAATTTTGGTAGCTGTTGGTGTATAGTGACAGCTGATGCTATCTGAAGTTCTATTTTTGTTGTTCCATGAAACAAAGAGCGTAAATCCCCATTTAAGTCTTCAAAAAAGAAACAAGACTGAGACCATAGTGGCCCAAGCTCTTCAACTTTTTCTGTAAGGTGCAGTAAACAATGTACGTTGTATGTTTCATAACGTGGTGCATACAAGTAATCAATTTGTGCACAGAATTTTTGAAGAAGCACTCTAGCTCTTGAAATATCTGATCTGGATATAGATGACTGAAGCAGTAGATATATTCCCTCCACAAATAGCATGTAATGTAGATAATATTCTTCAGATAGGATTCCTTGTAAACAACATACAGAATGAAACAGGAGAAATGACCTGAACTCTGTTGCTTTCCAATGTTTCAAGTCAGCAATACATCTTGGGGACCTGTTAATCAGGTTAGGTGTTGTTAGTGCCTTCATGCGGTCATCCAAAACGGGTATGAAACCACCAATATAAAACTTTTCTGATTTATTGGTAGTATCAGTCCATAAGGTCAGCAGCATTTTCTGAACACCAAGCAATACACAGTGCATATAATCAACAGTAACACCTCTGATAATATCAAAGTAGCCTAAGTTTGTCAGGATAGTATGACCCTTCACACCATATTGTGATTTACCAGTCACTTCTGCATCCATGGAATGTCTCACAGTTTCTGAATGTGTGCGGAGAGGGGAATGTCCACATTCAGATGGATCTTCTGTATACTCGTACGGGTATGACAACATGGATCCTTTGGCACTTGTTTTTACTGACAGTCCCTTTGTGATACAACATCCACAACCATAAAATCCATTAAACTGTACAAAGTTTTGAACCAGACATCTTGCAGGAGCATCACATACCACATTTAATAATACTGCACGAAGGAGAGTTTTCTTTCTGTTCAGTATCACTGATACCCCTGCACAAAAAAAAAAAATCGGTTTATATTGTTTCTCAAGACAGCACACATACTTACTTAGATTTATATTATTTTATAAAAAACATTTACCAGGTTGCAAATTTCAATAATTTTCAAAAGAATGTAAAAACATCAGTGGAATCGTGGATGCTATCTGATGCTCTTCAAAACAGACTTGCTAAATGATCCTTATGTCAGTATAAATGGTTTCCAGACTGAATAAAAAAGTAAAAGAAAGAATGACTTGAAACATATTCCAACAAAAATTATAGTTCCTGTTTGTATAAGCAAAGTCATGATTCTTGAGTTCTGCATGCCCATTCATTGAGATGTATTTTTTAAATTTCATTTTTATCCTATAAATTCAGCATTGTAGAGTTACACGCCTAACGATGAATTGATAAAAAGATTTGTAAGTGGCTTGTTTTTATTTCTCCCTACTGGGTGTTTTTTTCCTAACATAAGAGCATTTAGCCACAGAAAAAATAAAATGTACAGATTTACATTTACCCATTGTGTAATAACCACAGGGCTCACACTGGCTGAAATTTGTTTTTAGCCAAATTAGCTTAATTTTTGACGATTTTACAGAAAATTTTGTAAAATAGCATAAATTAAGCTAAATTATTATAGCCAATTTAAAAAATTTGTAGCCAAATCTGTAAAATTTTAGCAAATGGCTAAATTGGCTAATGGCAGGGTGAGCCCTGGTTTAACCATGAACATGTGGTCAGATAGACACTGGAAAAGGCAAGCCAGAGTGACCACAACAAGCCTGATGGCATAAAAATTGTACCTTACCTTTTTCATACAGCGTTTTCAGCTCTTCAATAAGTGGTAGCAGGAAAACATTCATCAATGGTTTCACACCCCCAAACCATAGTCCAGCAAAAATTCTATTGCGACTGTTAAACCTGTTAAAAGATTGTGAAAAATTTCAGTAAATATTCCAATCGAAAAAGATTATGCAGAGCAAGAAACAAAGCATTAATTTCATGTATTATAATGTGTTCAGAAATAGAGGATAATTGTTTGTTTCCATGAAGATAGAGATATAGCATGGCTAATATTATGATGGGGAACAAGTCGACCGGAAGAGTAAAATTATACGTTTTTATTATTTTCACTAGTGAAATTTTCAGAACATAATTTCACCGTTATATTTCAGTAATTCACCTAAAGCACGAAATAAAAACACTAGTTTTCTCCAAGTTTGAAACTTAAGATTAAAGCAAATAGAAATTACTGTTTATTTGATAAGTGAGAATATCTTTTTTACCAACATACCTTTGTTTAGGGTGCAACTCATTTATGATGAGATAAAGTGGCCACACGCTGTAAGATGATGACCTAAATATAGAAACACCATCTGTGTTCAGCTGTAATGAAATATGTAATTCCTTGGACATATTTCTTTGCTGTGTGCCTATGAAGTGAGATCCGTTGAAGTGACTTTTGTATAAGTCACCATCAAAAACATCATCAATGTTACTTCCTGTCATCTTCTCCCTGTTTTCCCTGTAGTTAACTTCTTTTTCCGATAAACCTGTAATATCATAGTTTTTTTTAGAAATTATTTATGAAACAGAATTACACTAGTCAGATTTCTGATAGAACTTGAAATATTACAAAAAAGGAAGTTATAAATGCTAGCAAAACACTGGTCTTAATTCAAAGTAATAATTCCTATTTTTTTAGACAAGTACAATACTATTATCTACACTGTATCATACCAGCAATTTATGATACCAGAACTTTCTAGCATTCTCAAGTATAGCAGATATTGCAAGGAAACTGTTTTCAGTCAGCTTAGTGTCACTGTTGTGAATCCCTGACTTTGGACCTTACAAGTCATAAACAATAAGGCCTTACAGCTCTCCATAAGTAATCATCTGAAATATTTGACCAATTACCATAATGGACACAGTAGGCTAAAGTTCTCAAATTACTACAAAGACGCTAAGTGGTCTACACACTGGCTGACATAAGCAAATAAATAAACTCCCTTTTCTATGACATATTTTGTATGTTTTTAGGCTTCTTGTTAACCAAAACTTTTTGATCCTATTTTTAAACAAAAATCGATGAAAAAGAAAGAAAGAATGTAAGGAAAAATATATTTTACCTGAAAGAATAGACTGTAACTGACCAGCAATTGGAATGTACATGAAGTATTTTTCTTTCTTTTTGCCACAGAATGTGCACTCTTCCCTACTTATAATGCCAGAGTACTCCTTACAAAAGTCACAGAAATAATGTTTTTGCACAGGTGAAGTCAATTCACTAAAGAAATTGTAAAACATGTGCATAGTGCTCCGACATAAGTTTGGTGTCAAGCAGTGTAATTCCAAAAGGCTTAACAAATCTTTCGTAGCTTCTCTTGTCAGCTGATGTCTCATTACAAATGTAATTATCAGAACCATACTCTCCAGAACAGATATTCTTGAACCACTATATAATGGTACATCTTTGGAAGCATTCCTTGGATCTGAAAAAAAAATTGATTTATTTGTAAAAAAAAATCTTTATTGAAAATAAATATATAAAATACATAAACATATGTTAACAACAGAAAGCAGTATTTGTACTATTTGTGCAGGACAATATGAGTTCAATCCCTTATTGTGCTATACCAATACATTAAAAAATTTATTGGTGCTCATCTCAGCTGGCCTCTTCTCTCACATCTTCATAGCTAGTTGTAAAAATTTCTTCCAGTCCAACGAAAATTTTTTACGACAAACCAAACTTTTTGTGCGTAAAATTACCTCCCTAAGTAACTGAGTTTTAAATGCAGAAAATACCTTAAATACCTTCACTTTCTTCCTCTTCTGATTCTGAATCCTCTTCATCATCAGCAAAATGGGAATACACATTACCACTTGCAGTACTCTCTGTAAAAAACTCCTCATCAACATTCTCGGTAGCATCACTGGAAGCTACTGTAATATTATCAGCTCCTTGACATTCAGCTGATGCTGTATGAAAAAAAAACAAAAACATAAATGATTAATTTTAGGAAAACATGGAGAATGAAGTAATTGTTTAAAAGCCACTTTTAAGCTATGATTATTTTCAACCATAGGGTAATTTATCACCAAATATACTTTTTCATCGCATTCGACGACAATGGCAACCAACAGCGCCAACACTGGTTTCGGTCTTAAACGCTGTCTGGTGTCTGTTCTACCAAAAGTGCAGTGTACATTCGCCATTATTAGCATAATTATAATACACATTATGTGTAATTTTCCTAGTAAAATGCCTTGGTAGTTTGGCGCAGAGGAGAGGGGTCTTGTACTGGTTCTTCCCAGGAAAGATGGTTAGGAAACTACCTGCCCATATGACTGAAATACTGTCGAAAAGGGCATTAAACCACAAAAACAAAACAAATCCTAGGAAAATTGATATAGTAAGTCAGAAATATGTAACTGTTTCATATCGTTTGAGTGGCATTTTCTCAGCTCCTTTTATTTTTTGTATTACAAGCAAAAAACATATAAATTATACTAGTTCCTCAAAGAAAGTTCTATAACTTAATAAAAGTTTACATTTTAGCAAAATCTGTTTCCTGATACCATAACATGGATTCAAAATTGTTCATGTAGTTTGTAAACGTCAAGAAATTTTACCTAATGTTGTATCATTTAAATCTTGGTGGGTAATTAAGTGTACGTCTTCATCAACAAGACTTGTAGGCATGGAGCTGCTGCTTAGTCTTTTCTTTTTGAACCAAGTTGTACATCTAGGTTCTTTGACATTTTCTAAATGTTTTGATTTATTATATGGTCCCCTTCTCTTTCTTTTTCCTGGAATATTGGCATTGTTCTCTGCCATATTACTGAACCTAAAAAAAAGTTGAGTGTAACAGTAACTGCATACGGGTGTATCACAATAAATTTTCTCTTACCACGCTTCTAAAATCATTACTTTCAAAGGATTTCACTGGATCACTTTCATGATTCTTCCCAAATCTTGAACATCAAATGTTTGTACATGTATATAAATGAGATTTTTAGCAGACAAGGAAAACAAAATCAATTAAAAAAAGAATATTTAACTTATTGACTGGTACATGTAGTGTTTTTTTTACGTTTCTTTAACGTAAATTAATTTACATAAAATATAACAGCCGTATTTCCAGCCAAATTGCTATGATACGGGCCCGTATCTGTAGTCCACAGGCTACCAAAACATCCCATATCTGTAGCCACTTCTTTCACAAAAAGATAAGGTAATTGTTTGTTTTACTATTAGCAAAATATAATTGCGCCTTTTTAAACAATTTAAAGGAGAATGTTGCCCTCTGAAATTTGTCAAATTTGACATTTGTTTGCCCAACTTAATATAAACAAACATAGTCATAGATATAAATAAGGCCGTATTCATAGCAAAAATGCGTAGAATAGACTACCAATACAGGCCCGTATATGCAGCCTACTGGCTATGAATGCGGGCCTGTATCTGTATCCCACAGGCTACCAATTGAGCCCTGCATCTGTTGCCACTTCCTTCTAAAAAACAATTCACTGGCTTTATGTTCAGACACCTGTTAATAGTTATCATCCAATATAAATTCATTGGCTTAAAAAATTGCATGCAATATTTAAAACATTCTGGCGCTTTCCGTTATAATCCATTTTTTTTTACTTTTAATAAAGTTTCATAATCGGCAAGTTCCGATTCTGCAAATTCATATTTCTCGGGTTTTCACCGTCTTATGAATATAAATTACTTAAAAATTCGGAAGAAACGAACAAAATAAACTTAACACATTACCTGAGTCACTGCAGAACTATTAAATCAATGCCTGGTTGGAAATAGAAAATTTAGAAATTATCCGGAAGTTCCTGAAAATTCTAAGACGCCATGTTCTTACAACTGCTTCCTGTGAGTCTATCGAGTAAATTGATTGGTCCGATCCAAGAACGTGCCAGCATCCTCCAAGAGTTATCAAAGCTGATTGGTCGAATCCGCAAAAAAGCGCGCTATTACTCTGTGTAAACACAATCGTCTGTATCAGTTCTTAAGCGTGAATCTTGCATTTGAAAAAATGTTTCTGTTAGTTTTATGGGTTCTTGAGGGTTCGTACAGTGTGATAAAGGCATCTGACGTTCAACAGCCGCGGCGAGAATTTGAAAATTACGAATGTGGTGAACGAGTGCAAGCAAAATTTCAGAAAAAAACCTATCCGGCGAAGATCATGAAGAAAGGAGGTAAGCACAGGCCAAATCCTTTTTTTTTTAATTTATCATCGTTTCTTTGAAGCAGGGCTCACACTGGCTGAAAATTATTTGTAGACAAATGACCGTAATTTTCAGTGACTACAGAAAATTTTGTGAAAAGCCATAAACAAGCGTAGAAATGAGGCGGAAAAAGGTTTACAGTCAAAACACCCCCAGTCAAAACGTCCCCTAGTCAAAACACCCCCTTTTTGGTTAAAACACCCACCTTTTCAAGTCAAAACACCCCCTTTGTGAAAAAACCTTGTCAAAACACCGTACGAATAGCCACTGCCAATTATTTATCAGTATTCAGTAATAATCAGTTTATTTATAATTACAATTTCAGATAATGAGTTTTGAATAAAAATAAGTTGGGGGTGTTCTTCAATTTAAAGGAGGGGGTGTTTCGACCAAATTTCAAGTACAATTGGGGGTGTTTTAACCAAACCAGGGGTGTTTTGACTAGGGGACGTTTTGACTGGGGGGTGTTTTGACCTGATACCCGGAAAAATCAACCTGGTATTTGCACATTCAAGCAGCTACTTTTTATCATTTTTTCTTCTGTTTTACTTAAAAGAGAACCTCAAATTGATCGCCTATTTTTGAAGTTAAACAGACTACATGAAATCATTTCTACACCCCTGCATAAAGATAAATTGAGCCAATTATATGTAGCCATGTCTATAAAATTTTAGCAAATGGCTAAATTGGGAAATGGAAGGGTGAGCCCTCTTGGAAGGAGCTTGATAATTAGATATTCTCGGTATTGGCATGACAAACTGACCAATCACTCTCAGCTAACGCCTCATCCGTGTCCTTGAAGTTTCGGACTTTATTATCCGTGATTAAGCAAATTTAGCTTTTCTTTATGCTTATTCTTTATTTTATTTTGGCTAAAAATCACTGGAATTCAAAATTTATACCTCAACATATTTGAAAAGGCTATCAATAAGCTTTTTTGTGTTATTAATGCCCGAAGTTACATAGGTTCGGTGATTATGTCCGAAGCTTTCATCTTTTACGGGTATGATTTTTCATCGCTAATCAAATGTCTAAGGGGTGTGGTTTTCTCAGGAAATACTGTTTTGATCAAGGTCAAACTTCAAGCTCAAATGCGAAAAATTGACCAAAATTAGCTTGTCCGGACTGTAACTCTGTCATTTGATGAGGGAATTTTAAATAACTTGGCACAAATGTTAACCATCGTGAGACGTGTGTCATGCGTAACAACCATGTGGCTATGTTTAAGGTCAAGGTCAAACTTAAGGTCAAATGCGAAAAATTGACCAATTTTAACTTGTCCGGACCGTAACTCTGTCATTTTATGAGGGAATTTTAAATAACTTGGCACAAATGTTAACCATCGTGAGACGTGTGTCATGCGCAACAACCATGTGGCTATGTTTAAGGTCAAGGTCAAACTTCAAGGTCAAATGCGAAAAAATTGTCCAAAATCAGCTTTGTCCGGACCAGTACTAGATGTCATTTGTTGCGGTTATTAAAAAGGTCATATGCGAAAAAAAAGCTAATCTGCTTCTTGCTTACTGCTGTAAATGCTGTATTTACCATTGTGTAACATCTGCACCAGTTAATGAATGAAACCTGCTTCTAAAAACATGCTCGGGCGTATTATGCCCCTGTGTCAACGGAGCTTATGTTTAAGTGCTGTTTTAAATTTTACAGACAACAAGAAAGACTTGACACTGGAAATGGATCGAATTATATCAAGATGTAATCAGAAAATTCTGTCTGCACTAGAAATTGGTAAGTGTTTTTTTTTTTTTTTTTCGTTCTAATTGTAAACTCCTTTACTCATTCATACAGAATCGAGAGTATGATGCATGTTCCACTTTTACAGCATGCACTACGCAGTCCCTAGTCAGGTTAGCAATGGTTGCTATGCTTCGATAGAAAAATCAGTTTCACACCTGTCATCAACTGCTGTATATGCTAATATCGCTATCTTCAGCTTCAATAAGCTGCAGTAATGATGGACAGTTTCAGAAATCTTAAATTTTATGCTTGATATGACTGTAATATTGAGTCTCTGAATACCAAAGAAAAAAAGAATATCAGCTTTATGTAAAATATATGATACTGCTATTGCTCTTGCTATTCTTAAAGTAATCACTCTCACTTGAGTATTTGTTTTTCCTTAAAAATGTAACAGGAATGAGTCAGTCATGTATATGTATATTTAATTGTTTCATTGTGTCCCCACCACAAAGTGGGGGGACACTTAGAGTTGCTCTTGTCCGTCCGTCCGTCTGTCCGGTTTGTGAACGCAACTCCTCCTAAACAATAAGGCGGATTTTCTTCAAACTTCTGCAGATTAACAACCAGGACTGGGGTATGTGCATGAAGCTTGGATTTTTGATTGCCGCCCTTTTTACCAGAGTTATGGCCCTTTGTTGTTTTTCCCTATATAATGTATATGAAATCATGTAAACGCAACTTTTCACTAAATATGTGCAAGTTTCACTATATAAGACAATTACTACTTAAGTATTCATTATACAAGCAGTTAAAGTGTTACTTATTTGGTTAAGATTTCTGACAAATAGGCCAGGTGGGGACACGCGTGTCCATCAGACGCAATCTAGTTTCTTTTTAACATGCTTGGGTGAAGTAATTTTCAAACCTCATGAGTAGCTTTATTAACCAGGTTTTCAATTTTGAAAATCCTGGTTATTAGATTGGGGTATGGCGGGCGGATGGGCGGGCGTCAAACGAAATTGTGTCCGCTCTGTAACTCTTCAACCCTTTGAAGAATTTTGATGGCTCCAAGGTCAAGGTCACAGTGACATTAACATTGAAAATCCTGTCCGCTCTGTAACTCTTCAACCCTTTGAAGAATTTTGATGAAACTTCAGACAAATGTTTACCACATCAAGATGACGTGCAGAAATTGTTGTCTCATTATTAAGTATACTCCTTGCAGACAGTATTGTTAGCCGAAATTTACATCCTACTCATTATCATGTATTCTCATGAATATTATCTTTTCCTTCATGTCATGTTATAATCTTTTGAATATTCATAGCAATCTTCATTCCAAAATTCATACTATAGTATAGAATCAGAACAACATTTTTGAAAACCTGGTTTCGTGGCATTGCCATGTTTCTTGTTTCATTTATTTCAGAAGAGGCAGAAAATGGAAAACAAACAAAGAAATGTCCAGAACGACCCAGCACAGAGAAAGCAGGTTTGTACTTCAAATACATGTGCTAACTGCAAGAACATTTAATTATTTGGGTACAAGTCTAAACTTTTGTTGGTTTTGTCTGAATGCTGCTTTTTCCTGTTGAATTTAATACTGATTTATGATTATAACTTTCAAATAAAGAACGTGAAACTTAATAAAACAGTGTGACATAATTTAATTACATTAATTTTGAGAAACATAAAAATATCGCACAAATATTTCGCAGTATAGTGACAGTATCCAGTGATTATTATTTATCCCACTTGTCAGTGCGCAATATCTTCATCTCCAATACCTCTGGTCCAATTTTAATGAAACTTCACAGAAGTAATCAGTATAAAGTCTACTTCTGTATATTGTCATCTTGTTCCACTCCAAAGGATGTTTCACTGAATTATGGCCCTTTAATAGTCACTTTAGAATAAAATTTAACATTAACCTACATGTATACCACAAGACCTTAATTGTAAAATGCTACTTAATTCTTTCAGTTGCTGTGTTATACTTCATATTTAGATGAGTAAATGTAAAATAATGGAACTCTTTCTTGCACTGTGGGTTCATTGCAGTAAACTGTAATACATGTACATATATATATATTTTGAATGAAAACTTCATAAGTTTTTTCTTTCTTGTACAATAGATAATCTGAAAATTAGGGCCTCGGAGATGGAGAAAGAGGCATTGAATGAAAAACGGCAGAAAATTCTTGAAGCAAAGGAAGAGAAACTTTTAAGAGAAGAAACCCTAAAGAAAAAAAAAGAGAAGGTCATCGCAAGTCTTGAGGAAAAATTGAGTACCGTACCTGAATTTCCATCAACTACTTGGTCTTATTCAAGCCCAACTTCTACATCAACCTGCAGCCCAAGAAGATCTCCACGAACCAAAACTGTTCCGAGATCTTTGTCTTTCACTGCACCACAAGTGAACAGGAAAGGATACCAGACCACAGCTCAAAAGCAGCCGAGATCTTACTATACAAGCCCCACCACCTCAGCTTCACCTCTTTCATCACCTGAGCCATCACCAATCAAAGAAACAGGACAAAGCATAACAATGCTAAAACCAGTATCTCCCTCCTTGTTTCAGAAGAAGAGACCTGCCCAGGATTGTGCTAGCTGCGAATTACTCAGAACGGAAAACCATGAACTGAAGAGGCAACTAGATGATTTGAAGAAGAGTGAGTGTTTTAATGAATCACATAATTTGTTCATCGGTAGAAATTCATGTTTAAAACATTTTCACATGGAAAAAAGTTAAAGCCATACCACTCCTGAACAGACTGTTAAACCCAGTCTGCTATTATTCATGCTTGGTTGAATTCTGCCCTTCTTGGGGATCTTTCTACAGATTTTATTAAATGTAGGCAAAAAATTACATGTTCCAGCTACATTTCGCAGTTCATATAAACATTTTAGCATTAAAACACATGATTGATGTGCATTTTAAGCACTATTTCTTCTGTTACATAACCTAGTTATCTTAAAAAAAAATGTTCATTTCGGTCCAGTATTCCTTCTATTTTACCCTCTGAAGAGACTCACCACAATCTCCCACCCAACCCTACCCCCCCAAAAAAAGAACAGTCTTTTATTTGAGACTGAAACTGATTATCTTGGTATTTATTCATTTAAATGTATTGTTGTTTTTTTATAGGATTGTCACAAAGCGTAACAACTTCTGACCAATACTCTAGGCCAAAAGCAGGTGTTCATGATCCAGAATATGCTGCAGCAAATGGAGTAAGTAAACATTCATTGATAATAGTTCATATCTTATGCATGTTTTATATAGACATTTCAAGACACTTAGCTTAATATGGAGAATGCAAATCTATTGACCAAGTTAGGACCCTAGGTAAGGTGTATGTTCTCCGTGATGTTTTGATAGACTTAGTTGTATGAAATAATTCCTTCTCCACCCCTTATCCATGTGGAGATGGCAGTACCGGTACAGAATCATGGAATACTGGTTAGATTAACTGCCCCATTTTGTAGCTGAAATATTGTTATATATATAAAGTGTAACAACACTTGACTGTAACAGCATTCTTTGCTAAGTGACATTAATCCTGTCCTATTTATTTTCCAAAATAATTATAATTTGAACCTTGTTGTAATAACACCTGTATTGCCCAATAGCTAAAAATACTTCTAGGACGAGTAATGGTTGTATTGAGTAAAAATACTCATTTTCTAGCCCTTTGCAGTATGTGTAAAGTCTTGTATCATTTAAAATGCAATTTTATAATCATCAGCTAGAAAATGACATTAAAAATGTTTCTCAGAAATTGACATATGTAATAGTGCCCATGATATGTTTGAAATAATTGAACAGTTCAGCATTCTTTTCAGAACCAGTAAATATGCAGTTCATTGACCTAGTTTTAGGATTGTTGTATCATAAAGATGTATTTAATGTACTAGAATTGCTTATTGTATATAGGAAGTTTTATAAGTGAAAATGATAACTGCCATACAGATTCTTTTTGTCTTAATTTACTGTTTTCAATTATACAGATGAAAGAACTGGTTCAAGGAATGGGTGTGTTCCTACACATGGACCAGTTCCACACTGCACTTAATAAGGCAGCACCATGTGTGTCCCCCAGAGCCAAGGGCAGTGGAGGCAAAGAAGTTCAGGATGGCAAGAGAGTTGCAAGATACCTTCTTACTGCTTTCTTTTCAAAAGAAGAACTGGCAAACAGCAGCCTGACCAACTCACAACTTAGCCAGTACCCTGCTCTGAACAAACAAATTGTGGATGCTATAATTGGTAAGTTTTATAAGATAAAGGCAGTGACATAATTTACAGTTCATTGTCAGAAGGATAGTACAATACAGCAATAGCTTCTCACATAAATTTAGTAAGAATTACATTTATGGCGGTTCAATACATGCATGTATAGTGGGAGCTTGTTAGCTCACCTGAGCATGCTCATGTGAGCTTTTAGGATCATTGATTGTCCGGCGTCCGTCCGTCCGTCCGTCCGTCCGTCGTCCACAATTCATACAAACGACATCTCCTCTGAAACCACCAGGCAAAATTTAATGAAACTTGCCTAGAATGTTCCTTGCATGAAGCTCTACCAAGTTTGTTCAAATGGTTCCGGTTCATTGCATTTCTGGGTCACAGGAGCTAAAAACAGATTTTAAAAGTTGGATCTTTAAAAATCTTCTTGTCAGAAACCACAAGGCCTGGAGCTTTGATATTTGGTATAAAGCATCATCTAGTGGACCTCTACCAAGTTTGTTCAAATTATGATCCTGGGGTCAAAAATGGCCCCGCCCCAGGGGTAACTTGTTTTACATAGAGTTATATAGGAAAAACTTTAAAAATCTTCTTGTCAGAAACCGTAAGGCATAGAGCTAAGATATTTGGTGTGTACCATTGTCTAGTGGACCTCTACCAAGTTTGTTCAAATCATGGCCTCTGGGTCAAAAATGGCCCCGCCCCAGGGGTAACTTGTTTTACATAGAGTTATATAGGAAAAACTTTAAAAATCTTCTTGTCAGAAACCGTAAGGCATAGAGCTAAGATATTTGGTATGTAGCATTGTCTAGTGGACCTCTACCAAGTTTGTTCAAATTATGATCCTAGGGTCAAAAATGGCCCCGCCCCAGGGGTAACTTGTTTTACATAGAGTTATATAGGAAAAACTTTAAAAATCTTCTTGTCAGAAACCGTAAGGCATAGAGCTAAGATATTTGGTGTGCAGCATTGTCTAGTGGACCTCTACCAAGTTTGTTCAAATCATGGCCTCTGGGTCAAAAATGGCCCCGCCCCAGGGGTAACTTGTTTTACATAGAGTTATATAGGAAAAACTTTAAAAATCTTCTTATCAGAAACCAAAACGCTTAGAGCTAAGATATTTGGTATGTAGCATTGTCTAATGGACTTCTAGCAAGTTTGTTCAAATTATGATCCTGGGGTCAAAAATGGCCCCGCCCCAGGGGTAACTTGTTTTACATAGAGTTATATAGGAAAAACTTTAAAAATCTCCTTATCAGAAACCGTAAGGCATAGAGCTTAGATATTTGGTACGTAGCATTGTCTAGTGGACCTCTACCAAGTCCGTCAAATTATACATCTGGGGTCAAATTTGGCCCCACCCTGGGGTCATTGGTTTTACATAAGCTTGTATAGGAAAAACTTCGAAAAATCTTCTTGTCTGACCCACAAGGCCCTGAGCCTTTAGACTTAGTATATAGCATTGTCTAGTGGACCTCTACCAAGTTTGTTCCAATTATACCCCTGGAGTCAAATTTGGCCCCAGCCCGGGATCATTGGTTTTACATAGGCTTATATAGTGAAAACTTTGAAAATCTTCTTGTAGAAGGAGAAGTAACATTTTCAGTCCAAATAATCTGGAATTTTGTCAGACAGGTTGTTTCTATGATTTCTAGCTCAAGTTCGAATATAGGTCATCTGGGGTCAAAAACTAGGTCACAGAGCCCAAAAATAGAAAAACCTTGTTAACACTCTAGAGGTTACATTTTCAGTCCAAATAATCTGGAATTTTGTCAGACAGGTTGTTTCTATGATTTCTAGCTCAAGTTCGAATATGGGTCATCTGGGTTCAAAAACTAGGTCACAGAGCCCAAAAATAGAAAAACCTTGTTAACACTCTAGAGGTTACATTTTCAGCCAAAATAATCTTGAAATTTGTCAGAAAGGTTGCTTTGATGATTTCTAGGTCAAGTTTAAATATAGGTCATCTGGGGTCAAAAACTAGGTCACAGAGCCCAAAAATAGAAACATCTTGTTAACACTCTAGAGGTTACATTTTCAGCCAAAATAATCTTGAAATTTGTCAGAAAGGTTGCTTTGATGATTTCTAGGTCAAGTTTAAATATAGGTCATCTGGGGTCAAAAACTAGGTCACAGAGCCCAAAAATAGAAACATCTTGTTAACACTCTAGAGATTACATTTTTAGCCCAAATAATCTGGAAATTTGTCAGAAAGGTTGCTTCAAAGATTTCTAGCACAAGTTCAAATATGGGTCATCTGGGTTTAAAAACTAGGTCACAGAGCCCAAAAATAGAAAAACCTTGTTAACACTCTAGAGGTTACATTTTCAGCCAAAATAATCTTGAAATTTGTCAGAAAGGTTGCTTTGATGATTTCTAGGTCAAGTTTAAATATAGGTCATCTGGGGTCAAAAACTAGGTCACAGAGCCCAAAAATAGAAACATCTTGTTAACACTCTAGAGATTACATTTTTAGCCTAAATAATCTGGAAATTTGTCAGAAAGGTTGCTTCAAAGATTTCTAGCACAAGTTCAAATATGGGTCATCTGGGTTTAAAAACTAGGTCACAGAGCCCAAAAATAGAAAAATCTTGTTAAAACTCTAGAGGTTACATTTTCAGCCCAAATAATCTGGAAATTTGTCAGAAAAATTGCCTTAAGGATTTCTAGATCAAGTTTGAGTATGAGTCATCTGGGGTCACAAACTAGGTCACAGAGTCCAAATATGGAAAAACCTTGTTAATATTCTAAAGGTAGCATTTTCAGTCCAAATAACCCGGAAATTTGTCAGAAAGATTCTATGGATGATTTCTAGCTCAGTTTTGAATATAGGTATTCTGGGGTCAAAAACTAGGTCACAGAGCCCGAAAGTAGAAAAACCTTGTAAAAGCTCTAGAGGTTACATTTTTAGTTTAAATGTCCTTGAAATTTGTCAGAAAGGTTGTTTCAATGATTTCTAGCTCAAATTTGGATATGGGTCATCTGGGATTAAAAAATAGGTCACATGGTGCAAATATGTAAAAAACTTTTTAACACTCCAGAGGTTACATTTTCAGTCCAAATACCCTAGAAATTTGTCAGACAGGTTTTTTTGATGATTTCTAGCTCAAGTTGGAGTATGGGTCATCTTGGGTCAAAAACTAGGTCACAGAGCCCAAATATGGAAAAACTTTGTAAACACTCTAGAGGCTACATTTTAAGTCCAAATGTCCTGGAAATCTGTCAGATAGGTTGTTTTGATGATTTGTAGCTCAAGTTTGGATATGGGTTATCTGGGGTCAAAAACTAGGTCACAGAGTCTAAATATTGAGAAACCTTGTTAACACTCTAGATGCTACTTTTTCAGTCCAAATATCCTGCAAATTTGTCAAAGAGATTGTTTCAATAATTTCTAGGTCAAGTTTGAATATGGGTTATCTGGGGTCAATTAAAAAGGTCCATAGCAACTTTGTTAAAAGCAGTCATACTCAGGTGAGCGATACAGGGCCATCATGGCCCTCTTGTTTAAAAATCAGTTGCCGAATTTTTGGGATGTTTCATGGTTTTTTTTGTTTTTTTTTTGCGTTGGGTTTTAAGTCACACCGACACATATTAAGGTCATATGGCGACTTTCCAGCTTTAATGGTGGAGGAAGATCCCAGATGCCCCTCCGGCCATTATTTCAGGCACGGGCGGGCATCTGGGTAGAACCACCGACGTTCCGCAAGCCAGCTGGATGGCTTCCTCACATGAAAGAATCTCGTCCCGAGTGAGGCTCGAACCTACAGCGGGAGGGGCAAGTGATTCGAAGTCGCAGCGACTCTAACCACTCGGCCACGGACGCCCCTGTTTCATGTTTAGCATTTTGTATGTGATATACACCAAAGCAGTTTGAAATGTTTGTCTTTGTGAAATCTGTTATATCACCAGATGGTAAAAATGTAGGTCATGCAAGTTTTGATCAGTGCTGAGTTTCAAGTATCTAGGTGAGTGACTCGGTGCCTCCATGTCCCTCTTGTTACTTACCATGCGTCTTATGAACAGTCAGGATCAAATTATTGTTTGGTTCCTAATCTAGATGCACAGACTTTTAACATGTTACTTTGTCTTAATTTCAGCTTTTTCAGTGTCCAATTCAAACACTCCACGCGGAGAAATTTTAAGAGCGTTGAGGGCCAGTCTTACATCAAAAAGATGCAAGCTAGTCAAGAAGGTGGAACAAACAGAAGCCTAAATGGAAATGAAAAACAATGAGAAAACCACACCTTTGAAGCTGAAGTGAACCCACAGAATTGTGTTTAGCTCACTTGGATTAATCTCTTTAAAGAACAAAGTTGCTATCACATATTTAATTAAATCTGTCAGAATGTTTAACTCTGTGAATTCTTGACCATTTTTTTTTAAATAAAATGTGTCATGTCAGATAAAAAAAATAAGACTGGATCAAAGCATAGTAAATCCTTATTAACAGGCCAGAAGTCAAATTTTCAAACATTCAAAAATCATGGTCATTAGATTATGATAGAGTAAATTTAACAGCCCAGAAGACATTTTTAAAAAGTAAAAGTTTTGATCATTATTAACAAAAAACTGTAGTCTGATTCTGGTGATCAATGCAGGGCCTTCTGGGCTCTCTTGTTCATTGTGTGTACGCATAAATATATGTGTATAAAGGGATGTTTTACTTTAGATAATAAAAAGAGTTATTTACAAAGGGAATTATTTATTTTGATTTATTTCAACTGTGAGCATGACTTTAGTTTTTTAATAGCATGTATCCAAATAAGGTGGTGCTTTAATAGTACTTCTTGAAAATGTTGCTATAAATATGCTTGTCTGTTTTGCTTAGGTACTTAAATGATACTTCAAAGGTACATCATATGTACTTCACTTGTACTGAATGTAATGCTTCAATGGTACTTCAAATGTACTTTGTTTTAACCCAGTATGATACTTCAATGGTGCTTCAAATGTACTTCTTAGAGCTTCCTTCTGTGATACTTCAATGGTACTTCTGACACTGATACTTCAAAGGTACTTCATTGTCCAGTATGAGGAGCTTCTGTTGTGCTTCCAGTGTACTTCAAAAACGCTTCTTTTGGCAAAGTACATTTGAAGCATAATTTAAATATTTTAGACGGAACTTCAAATGTACTTCACCTAAACGTTGGTAACTACTAGTTACTGCCAGGAGTATGAAGTACATATAAAGCAGGTACTTAATTGATACATGATTGGTACTGCAGTAGGGGGCTTTAATTGTACTTCTTTGGTACTTTAAATGTACTGTATTTGCAGCTGGGGATCGCTCCATCTATGTTCAGCCTGCTACCAACCCTGTCTCGTTAAGCATATAACCTTGGAGATGATCAAGCTTATAAAATGTAACTGCTAAATTCAGGCCTCTTTACTTGTTGTTATTCATTATTTGTTTCAGGTTAACTGGAACAAATGCAGATTTTGTAAATCTTGTTATTTGTGTTGTGAAAGGAAACACATCATTTAGTATAAATAACAAAGCTTTTGTTTATGTCCTCAAAAGATTTTCTATTGCACAACAATGGCTGATAATGTGGTATGAAAGTCACAAATTTGGTTTAAGAATTGTTGTTGTTTACAAGCCTGTATTTACATTTGCATTTACACACTTTGAATCTATATGCAAATTGTACAAACCCAGCTATCAGTCAGTCTACAGGATTTGTTCTAGAGATTATTCTTAGATTGAGTTGTACATGTATTTGTTTGTGGGTAAAAATGTTGTATTCCTCTGAAGACATCCTATGTTGACACAGTCATTAAACAATGTGTTGTTTTTACCCTCAAAAATACCCTATTTTGTACTATATGCTTATCGACTGCATAAATCTGGCCCCCTATGACCTATCCAGTTATTACGTATGAATCCCAATACAGGGAAAAACAAAATTGGTGCCTACAATGTAGTGTCTCCTGGAACACCTCTATAAAAGATGATGCATCATGACACAATGCTTTTTTCATTCTTTTATTATTTTTTTCTTGGAATCTAGTTTCCCAAATTTGTTGGAGTAAGAAGGTTCACTTTTTGAAGAAATTTATGTAAAGGGTGTTGGCTCAAACTGTTCCAGCATCAAACACTGATCTCTGTAAACCTGCAACTTGTACTTCTTGGTGTCAGACTTTTGAAATTGCTTAAGTTTGATTAAGAAGTATAAGATTGTTCTTCTTTTTTTTTTTAAATCTTTCCTTTTGGCATAATGTCTTCTGTAGATTACCTGTGTCTTGTTTTGTTTTTTTAATGTGAAAAATGACATGAGTTTTTTGTATAACAATATTGACAGTCTGATGAAAGACTTCACTAGGTAACAGCTATTTCTTTTTATTGATTCAATGTGCTCCACTGTTCTTTCTTTTTTATTTTCTATCCATTCTTCATAGTATGCATTATAACATGTATTTTGAAATTTTAAAACAATAACAGAAAAATTGTTTGTAAAAAAATCATCATGTAAAATAGTATAGTAATTTTTAAAGTAAAAGTATATAAATAAATGAAGCATTTATGTTAAAGAAGCAGATATATAAAATTGATATAAAAGTAAAAGTATTTGTCAGTAAAGCATTCAAGTAAAAGAAGTAGATTAAATTTACATACTGGCAATACTGTTTGTAAATGAAGAATTGTATGTAAAACAAGCACATTACATTCATATGAAAGTTCTAGTATTTGTAGATATATTTTTTTTAATTATCATGTTAGATTTGCATGAGCTAATTAATTGATATGTAAATAATAGCATTTGAAAATGAAGCATTAATATTAACAAAGAATATTAAACTTATATGAAGGTAAAAGTATTTGTAAAAAAGCCATTTACATATAAATAGTTTCAAAAGCAAATTAAGATCAGGACTTATACAGAATATAAATGGTTTAAAATTTTATCCTAATATTGGTCATGCATATTACTCCTATTGTATAATTTTGAATCTGTCTTACGCTATCCTAACATTCTCGTCAGTCAGAAATAAAAATAAAATATGTCCAGAGGGCGCCAGTGGTGAATCAGTTCAATTCACTAACTTGTAATTCATTAGCTCCTCAATGCATGGGTTTGAGTTTTGATCGGGGCGGAGAAATTTCTTGCAGGAAGGCTTTCCAAACAACAAACTCTGTTGTGGTGGTTCTACCCAGATATTTGTGTAACACCTACCTACAATAACAATTAGCTGGATGTTGCTGATATGACCATAATTGTGTCAGTGCAATGGTACTAAAACAGCAACAAAAAACAACAGTATAAATGGCAAAGACAGAGGGTATTTAGCAGTCACATCAATTTTGTGTCAACAGCAACACATAAAGCCATTTGTCCTTTTCATGGTATAAGCTTTATAACTACTCAGTTAATGCCTATAGCATTGTTTTCACTTATGCACAACCAGCATGATGTAATTATGATCACACGGCTATATTGTAATGGTTACAATCCAATAAATGCTTGTTACATGCTGTTTAATGCAAATAACATTAACTTTGCAAAGTCATTTGTACTTAGTAACTACCCATTCAATAGCATTTGTTGTCTTGCAGCAAATGTGACATTCTAATTCCTGAATAATGCATAATGCAGCTCGAGCACAATGTTGATGGCATTTTCCAATTATTTCTAGGGAAATTTTACACCTCATCAAAATGTTTGGGCTAACTAAGCTGTAAATAATTGTTAGCCAATTGTCTTGTTTACTTCATTACTTAACTTTCATTTATGTGATCATCAAAGCATAATTCCTGCCAATATCAGTCTTTGACAAAGCCTGGTGGACAGTGGCCTGAGTCCACCAAAACCACTGTCAATCCAAGTTACATGGTCTGAGTGTCCATCAGAATTTTCAGCCACATTTTTTTCAAAATTTTGAAATATTATGAAAACATATATAATAAACAAAACTAAACGTTTAACAGCCTTTTACGAAACCCAACCACTCATAACACCTCTGATATCTTGCTAACCTTTTACAAATATTGCTGATATGTTCAGATGTAATAAACATCACTTTTATACGTATGCAAACAGCCTGCGCACACCTGTTCTAATTTACAGCATAGTGCTGTGTACATTGTGGAACAGAAAGCAACTGAGTAAACATTTCATATTCTTTGATATGAATTCGGATAAATTTCTAGCAAAACAGTAAAATTAAATTTCAACCTAGTTTTTGTTTGGAACACAGGCTAAGATTTTATTCGAGGTATCGGTGCACTTTCACGGTTAGGAACAAGGAATTAATGGCGACCACGTTGTATAACAATGTTCATTTTCAGTCCATTGTAAACATCGAAAATGTTGTTCCTTCTGCATTTTGACGATGCCAAAACCATGTCATTCAGAGTCTGTGGATTCAGATACAGACAATGACGTGGGCATGGAGATTCATATTAATTGCATCATACCTAAGCTGGCGTTGCTTTGTAAATTACAAAATAAAATCATGATTGGCAATACTAGTTCTTTTTAAATGCCAAAATACCAAACTCATAAACGTCCAGTAAAATTTGCTGTGGACCAGTAGATATTGTTAGCTTGGTGGACCAAAGGTCTTCTGTTTTTAAATTTCTTTTATGACAACTGCAATATGTTAATGATCAAATAAGTCAGAGGATACAGTGAATATGTTTTTGAACTTTTGGTGGAATACAAAGTCAAATTCATCGTTTTCTTGCTTATATTGAGATTACAATCATATACTTGTACATTTCTTTTATTTATCATTTTTATTTAGGACTTAACACTATAAATATCATATATGGTGAAATTGACCTGATATTTATGTTGGTGAAGACTACAAGCTTTTATTTAACCCCTTGCACACAAAACAAATACTATAAATTAGTTGTTGTTATTTCTGAAAGAAATATTTTATTGAATTTTGAACCTTTACTTTTAAGATTTACTTGTTTATAGGCAATGTTTACTGCTGTGGAAAATTCAAGAAGTTTTATTCATATTATAATGAAATTATTTTCATCTGTTGTTTTCTTTAATAATCAAAGTCTTTTCAGAAACCAGATTTTCATTTTCAAAGATATTTGAATAATTTCATGCAAATGGCATAATTAATATTTGACTCTAAGAAAAATTATTATTAATGATATTGTTATAATTATTGTTGTTATTACTGTTATTGTTATTGTATTATTATTATTTTTATTATTATTATCATTCTACATTTATTGTTTGTTGTCTGTGGTATCATTGTCATCATCAGTTATTCTGTCAAAATATGTCTTTTAGGTTTAAAATTAAATTAGTGTGTTGTTATTATTGATAATATTAATTGAAAAAAAGTGAAAAAAGAATGATTCTCTTTTACCATTTATATTTACCTTAATGAAAATCCTCTCTGTACTCCCAATACCATGTAAATCCAAGCAGTACCTACAGCATGGTGCTGTATGACTGGATATCCACACAGATGTGCCAAGTCCTGTGGTACAGTAGGGCCTATATTGGTGCTGGAGCTACATTCTCCCCTATACAATCTCCAGTAGACCACAGCAGCCAATAGATGCTACTGTCCTAGAACAGCCATTATAGAACAACATTCTTTATAACAGTCAGTATACCCAGTCAGGAGACTATAATAGTCACTTTACTATAACACACACTGCACTATGATAACCAATTTACTATAACACACACTTTACTATAATAACCACTTTACTATAACACACTGCACTATAATAACCAATTTACTATAAAATACACTTAACTATAATAGCAACTTTACTATATCACACACTTTACTATAATAACCACTTTACTATAACACACTGCACTATAATAACCAATTTACTATAACACACACTTAACTATAATAGCAACTTTACTATATCACACACTTGACTATAATAGCCACTTAACTATAACACACTGCACTATTATAGCCAATTTATTATAACACACTTGACTATAATAGTCACTTTACTATAACACACACTTTACAATAATAGCCACCTTACTATAACACATTTTACTATTATAGCCTATTTACTGTAACATACACACTTTACTATAATAGTCACTTTACTATAACACACACTTTACTATTATAACCAGTTTACTGTAACATACACACTTTACTATAATGGCCACCTTACTATAACACACACTTTACTATTATAACAAATTTACTGTAACACACTTTACTATAATGGTCACTTAACGATAACACACACGTTACTATAATAGCCACTTTACTATAACACACTCTTTACTATAATGGCCTTTTAACTATAACACATACTTAACTATAATAGTCACTTTACTATAACACACACTTTACCATAATAGCCACCTTACTATAGAACATATTTTACTATTATAGCCAATACCTTAATATAACACATACTTTACTATGACACACACTTTACTATAAAAGCCACTTTACTATAACACACACTTAACTATAACACACACTTTACTATAATAACCACTTTACTATAACACACACTTCACTATAATGGCCACTTTACTATGAAACACACTTTACTATAATAGTCATTTTACTATAACACACACTCTACTATAACACACACTTCACTATAATGGCTACTTTACTATAACACACACCTTACTATAATAGTCACTTTACTATAACACACACTTTGCTATAACACACACGTTACTATAATAGCCACTTTACTATAACACACTTTACTATAACACACACTTTACTATAACACACACTTTACTATAATAACCATTTTACTATAACACACACTTCACTATAATAGCCACTTTACTATATCACACACTTTACTATAACACACACCTTACTATAATGGTCACTTTACTATAACACACACTTTACTATAATAACCACTTTACTATAACACACACTTCACTATAATAGCCACTTTACTATAACACACACTTTATTATAACACACACCTTACTATAATAGCCACTTTACTATGACACACACTTTACTATAACACACACTTCACTAAAATAGCCACTTTACTATAACACACACTTTACTATAACACACACCTTACTATAATAGTCACTTTACTATGACACACACTTTACTATAATAACCACTTTACTATAACACACACTTCACTATAATAGCCACTTTACTATAACACACACTTTACTATAACACACACTTTACTATAACACACACCTTACTATAATAGCCACTTTACTATAACACACACTTTACTATAACACACACCTTACTATAATAGTCACTTTACTATGACACACACTTTACTATAATAACCACTTTACTATAACACACACTTCACTATAATAGCCACTTTACTATAACACACACTTTACTATAACACACACTTTACTATAACACACACCTTACTATAATAGCCACTTTACTATAACACATACTTTACTATAACACACACCTTACTATAATAGTCACTTTACTATAACACACACTTTACTATAACACACACTTTACTATAATGGCCACTTTACTATAATGATCACTTTACCATAATAGCCACCTTACTATAGAACATATTTTACTATTATAGCCAATACCTTAGTATAACACATACTTTACTATGACACACACTTTACTATAAAAGCCACTTTACTATAACACACACTTAACTATAACACACACTTTACTATAATAACCACTTTACTATAACACACACTTCACTATAACACACAGTTCACTATAATGGCCACTTTACTATGAAACACACTTTACTATAATAGTCATTTTACTATAACACACACTCTACTATAACACACACTTCACTATAATGGCTACTTTACTATGAAACACACTTTACTATAATAGTCATTTTACTATAACACACACTTTACTATAACACACACCTTACTATAATAGCCACTTTACTATAACACACACTTTACTATAACACACACTTTACTATAATGGCCACTTTACTATAACACACACCTTACTATAATAGCCACTTTACTATAACACACACTTTACTATAACACACACTTTACTATAATGGCCACTTTACTATAACACACACCTTACTATAATAGCCACTTTACTATAACACACACTTTACTATAACACACACTTTACTATAATGGCCACTTTACTATAACACACACTTTACTATAATAGTCATTTTACTATAACACACACTTTACTATAACACACACCTTACTATAATAGCCACTTTACTATAACACACACTTTACTATAACACACACCTTACTATAATAGCCACTTTACTATAACACACACTTTACTATAACACACACTTTACTATAACACACACCTTACTATAATAGCCACTTTACTATAACACATACTTTACTATAACACACACCTTACTATAATAGTCACTTTACTATAACACACACTTTACTATAACACACACTTTACTATAATGGCCACTTTACTATAATGATCACTTTACTATAATACACACCTTACTGCAGTAGCCACTTCCCACTTTACTAAAACATCCACTTTACACAAGCACACACTTGACTATAACAGCCACAGTATGACAACATTCGTTTTACTGTAAAAGTCAAATTACTCAGAAGACCATGACAGTCTTTTTACTATAACAGCTGCTTCACTCAAACTTATTTTGCTATAAATCTAATTATAACAGTCAGTTGGCTATAACAGCCACTTTACTATAATAGCCACTTAACTATGCCAGCCACTTTGCTATAGCAGACACTGAAATCTTAACCACCGAAACAGAAACTTTACTATAACAGCTAATATTTAACAACATTCTTTTCTTGTAACATTCGCCACATTATAACAGTCAGTAGACATCCATTAACTTTAACATCAACTTAACTCTAACAGCAGCTACCAGCCACAATAGTTCAAGAGGATCAGGAGGTTGCGGGTTCAAACCCCGGCCGGGTCAAACCAAAAACTTTATAAAGTTTTTAGTAGTGGCTTCCCTCCTAACACTTGGGGCTAAGGGGACAGCATTACGCCTGACTCGTCGGTGTCAGTATAATGGACCGACTGGGTTCAGTCCCTGGGCACCTCATAAGTGCCCCTGTGCTATAATGATAGAAATGTTGCTGCACAGTATCACAAAAATGCCGGCAAAACCCATCTCCTAACAGCAGCTTTACTCTAACAGCCACTTAACTATAACAGTCTCTTTACTATAACAGCAGCTTTACTCTAACAGCCACTTAACTATAACAGTCTCTTTACTATAACAGCAGCTATACCATAACTGTCTTTTTTTTTGACAGCCACATGCACTCTATCTTCATATATGTACATATAGGACTAGACCTGGTAGTGCATTCAGTAGAGCATCTTCCAGGAATGGGAGGCCCTAGGTTCGATCCCAGGCCGCGACATACCAAAGTCGTTAAAAATGGTATTGGTATAGCCCCCTTGCTAATGCTAGGGCAAATATAAGGGTAGTTGCCCTACTAGTTGGCCGGTGTCAGGATAATGTGACAGGAAGTGGTTAATGAGGTGTTCATGTGATTTCATGTTAACTTTATCCCCTTCTAACCAATGCCACATTATGGAGCCTTTCAATTTAACGTCACGCTATCTTGATGATATTCTAACTAGAGATAATCCTTTCTTTTCTCAAATATCCATCTGATTTACCCTCCAGAACTTTCCCTTAATAAAGTAAATAACTGACATTTAAATGCAGCATTTCTAGATATTGAGATCATTATTTTCAATGAAAATGTCTCTACTAAAATCTATGACAAGAGATGATTTCAAGTTTAGTATTGTGAATTATCCATACCTTGATGGTGATTCACCTCGTGCTGCCTTCTATGGTATTTACATATCACAACTTACAAGGTTTGCACAAGTTTGTAGAAGAGAAAAAGATTTCAATGCTAGAAACCATTTTATTTCTTCTAAACTGTTATAGCAAGGCTTTCGTTTTCACAAAAAATTAAGAAAGATGTTTTCAAAATTCTTTCACCACAATGATTTTATTGCTTCTAAGTATAATAGCAGTATGAAAACACTTATGCAGAAAGGCATAAGCCATCTTGCATTTTATGGAAATGTTTTATACAAGTTAAAGAAAATTAAGGGTCTCAATAACTTTTCTGACCACTTTAAAAGACTTATCTGAAAATGTATTGCTGACGGTTACAACCCGGAAATCCTTCGTTGTACTTGCAGTTGCTTGCAATTGACCGTTTTACAGTCAAGAACTTGCATTGCTTTTATATTACACGATGACCGGACAGGGCGTTGAGACTATATGAAAACAGTAACTTAAAGCCATAGTTGGACTGTCACTGTTGGATTTCTTGTCTCTTCATCTCTCCAGTGGAGCCCTATATAGGTGAGACAACTTGAGCAGTCTCTCCATGCCCTTTACGTAAGATTACACAGTAGGTATAACATCAGGATTTTTTTAACCTTTATTATCAAATATTCCAATTGTGGATAAATCCTTGTTTTTTTTTATGATATATTATTTCAAAACTGATTACCTATTAACTCCTAACAATACTACATTTTATTTTGTTGGTTTGGGTTGTTTTCTTAAATTCGATGATTTCTTTCGTATTTTTTACATTTCACTTTTGACACTTTTGGCATATGACGTCATGGAATTGTATGACGTTATTAAATTGTTCTTATTATATGTCGGCGCTTGGGCTGTTTTATTTCAAACTACTCTCTTATGTGGAATCTTTAGCTTGCCGAGGCTTTTACCTACTGGTCATACTGTACATATGTTAATAGTTTATTTTATTACTAGGTATTTTGTCTGTATATAAGTTCATTGTATTTGTTTTAACTCCCGATGCAGTTGCTTACTGTTAGTTGTTTCACTTTGACGGGATATTGTTATTTACACTTTTTGTTTAATAGAAAAACTTTCAGGAAGTGCTTGGTTGGAGCTCTCCACAAACCAGGTTTAAGCACCCCAGTCAGTCCTTTTGTCGACTGACCGTTCCAAGGAGGTAAATGTCGGGTTTTCTTTTTGTGTGTTATGTCTCGTCTCTGTGTTTTTGTCACATTTACATTTACCCTGATTGCCTTTGTCTGGAGGTAGATTAGATTTAAATGTCTTTGAAAATTTAGATAGGACCTTTTCTTATTTTCCTATACACATTGAAGGCAGCACTATATATGCTTTAACTGGACTGTCTCTAGGAAATACTGATGGGGGACGATAAACCCAATAAACAAAGAAACAGATATACATACAGGGAATAATAATGTCTAAGTTAAAAAAGCCTTACTTTATGTAGTGATTTGGGAAACATAACTTTGTTGTGGCTTTGGCAGATAAAACATATGTCTCCCTAAGCTTTCTTAAACTATGGCTATCTCTGCTATAGATGCTTTATTGCATTATGTTATCCTATTATTAGAATCCAATCTTATGTTTAAGCCTAAATGAAACATGTGTCTTTTTAAATGAAATAAAACAAAAGAATCCTTTTCTTTGAAACAGACACTCCTCAGATATGACCCATTATACACTCTTAAAATAGTAAACTTCTGAAGCAAAACAACATAGTGAAATGAGAAAATTAATATTTGATGTTAAAATCAGTTGAATCAGAATTGTTTGAATTGTAACAATCTTGAAAGATGAAAAAATAAACCTGTTCAACAAAGCTGAATCCCTTTGTTGCTTATCAGCTAAATAAAGTAGTGGAGAATGGAAACTTTATTTCATTCCATTGTCACCTTGCTTATGTAGGAAATAGTGAGTGCTTCAGAGATCAGGGGTTGTAAACATGAATGTGTCGGTAGACAGAAAAACTTAAATTAAATTTATAAAAATAACAAAGATGATTGAAAACTCGGGCAAATAATGTGAGTAGAAAATAGAAACCCAGTCATTGTTACCCGCAAAAATGTTTTTCATTATTGTGATAAAGAACAATATTTTATATAATTCACACCATATTTACAAATCTTCGTCAAATTGTAGTTCCACAAATCTCCTAAAAAGTATACATATGTCCGGACAGCTTTATATTCCAGATGTTGCCAGTTTTTAACTATTCTTTTACAAAAGCAACTAGTAGTGTGTTAGTAGACAAATAAATTATTTTGAACATCATTTAAAACAAGGTTTGAAAAAACAACAACGAAACTGCAACAATTTGTACATATAGTTAAGTTAATTTGGCTGTTTCAATATATGCATAAGTCAACTCAATCATATATTAACGCTTCTGCAACCCATTTCACTACCATATGCCATATGCTGAATATTGGTTCAGACAATTATTTTGCTCGACTAGGAGGTGGATGATAACATGGAATTTGTCTTGTTTAGGAGATCGGGACAGTTAAGTGTGATATATTCTACATTTATCATGAATAAAATCATGTATTTGTTTATTTGCACATTTTCAAGAATCTGATATGACTTTTTATTTTATATTAAACCTTAACAGTTATAAAAAGTCCTACCCAGTAACATATAATGCACTCTTGGTTAGGGCATCAGAATTGTAGAATCAGCAGTCAGGAAGCTTTTCTTGAACAATTTTCAATCTTCCAGACAGGTTCCTATGATATGCCTGAAGGGTCATATTATGGTATGATGCATGTGGTCTCGATGTCTGTATGTCTGTTAGCAGTTTCTTCTGGGGATATCTATCAGGATATTACTCACAGGAATTCCTCTTCTTTTTTCGCTTAGCCAATTCTAATACAGACATAACACTTGTTGCCTGACCATCCATTAAGATATTTACTTCTCTCAGCTTTCTGTTTACCGCTATTAGAATCATGCATAATATTCTGTAAATTTTTACTTCCTATTCCTTTTCTGTTTATATTAAAAATTATTCATTTTTATGTATTTATTCTTTTTTGTATTAATTCTGTATTTCTATTTTTTAAAAGCTCTTTACTTTCATTCCATTGTATAAGAGGTATTTTAAACTGCAGTTAAGGGGATCAGATATTAGTTTATTTAAGCTTGTATCCAATAACTCTCAATTCTGTACACAATGCCCTGACATACAATTGTCACAGGGAGACAGTTTTACTAGTGCCAGCAGTATGAAGCTTTGAGAAGAAATAAACAACTTACCCACTAAAATATTCTTGGTATTTTAGAACTATAGTATGTGCACGCTAGGAGGCACTTAGTCGCTTGGCTGTCTAAAAGTGTAGTTTAAGAGTGGGATCTCTGAAGAGTAAACATGGCAATTTTTTTTGTTTTCTTTGTAGTCAAGTGTAAAAAGCAGAGTTGTGCAGTTGTGAGAAATATTTCTGATAATCTAACAGTGAAAGATGCTGTTCTCCATGAAAAGGCTTCAGAATTGCAAAACATGTTTGTGTTTTTTTTTTACCTGAATGATTATTTGTCTCCTCCTTGACAAGTCAAAACCATTAGCTTCTTTATACAGTTCACATTTTCTGCTGCTTACAACGTTTCTGGCTAAGAAACATGTTTGTACTCTTGAAGGGAAAGTGTCACAATATTATTTCAAAGCAGAACTTTGTTTACTTAATGCCATTATATGTAAAATGTTTGTCTTTTACTGTTTCGTGATGTCTGCCCACCCAAAGTTCTCACTCCCTCCATAATTCTCTCCATTTTTCTTCCAGTTTCTACTAGGGCTGCGTATCGGTCAAAATGATCGATACGATATCTGTATCGATACAAAATGACCGATATTCGATATATCATATGATATTTATGATTTTTTATATAATATAATAAATAAAGAAAAACCCTGTTGTTTTAAAATTTATATTGCCCCAATGGCATTTTTCGTCTTTTAAACGAGAGTGGAAGGGTTTTTACCCGCTACTGATGGATGCTGAGAGATTTCAATCTTGTGAATACGGTGTAGATGGGCTGCAAGGTTCGTAGTGTTGCCACCCTTACTTGTAACATTTTTATTACATAGTTTACACTGGCCTCCATCTGGTTTGCGATCAAAATACTCCCAAACTTTACCTTTTGGAGGCGGCATATTCGCAAAGTTGCAGACGAACGGATTTTTATCTTTAAATAGAAGAGTATTCAAATGTATGGTGTAAAAGCCGGTCTATGACGGTACTAGAATCGGACGGCACACTATTGAACTAAAGTGGGATTTGTTTCGATAAACAATCTAGCTAAAATAAATTTATAAACGTTTCAAGCTAAGAAAGTGTTATCATTAGTTATCAACTTATCATCCATAAAGGATTTGAATCATTTAAAAGAATCCGCAACCAAACTCACCTGCGACAAAATAACATTAACCAACCGAGTCTGCCGCGGAGGATGGTAGAGGACGGGTTTTAGCCATACAACGACGTCACAAAAACAACAACAACATGTTTTCAGATTGCGAGAAATGCAAGCCGATATCTGTTTAATTTGATGTATTTTAAATTTTGTTATGGGACCGATATTTCAGTCGATACATAAACGTTCGATACGATATACCTATCAAACCCTAAATACCGGTTCTCGATATATATCGAATACCGGTACGCAGCCCTAGTTTCTACCTTTCTACCCCAGTCTCCTGTTTACTCAATTTCCAGTTCATTTTCAGACACAGTTCTGCCAACACGAGCCTTTAAAACGTTACCATTATTAACATTCCAGGCTTGCTTCTTAGTTGTTTGCTTAGAACTTTCAAAATAAACGTTCTAAGTTTTTTGTAAACAGCCGCAACAGCAAATAATAAAGATCGTGATCAGCTCCCAGTTCACAGCTGGTTAATGAGGATCTACACTGTTTGCTTTAGCCTGATCAAGTAATGCCTAGCTAGCTAAAAGCTTGCCAGCCAAACAGCCAAGATTCTCTCCCTCTCCCAAGCTACATGATCAGTAAGAGAACAGCCACTTTAGTTCTCTCTGATACCCATTAGAGTGTAGCTCACATTGGCTGTCTGCTTATACTTTTCCAATGTCTACTGGATCTTCCTGTTGCTATTAGTATTGAAGCTTGGCCCATGAAATCTATTTGATAAAGTCTTGGCTCTTATATTTTTGGTGGCTTTTGATTTTTTTTTTATGTCAACTGGTTCTAGTTTGCCGTTTGTCAATTGGTTGTTTGTAAATGCTAATTGGTCCTTTGTTTGTCAATTGGTTGTTTGTAAATGCTTATTGGTCCTTTGTTTGTTAATTGGTTGTTTGTAAATGCTAATTGGTCCTTTGTTTGTCAATTGGTTGTTTGTAAATGCTTATTGGTCCTTTGTTTGTTAATTGGTTGTTTGTAAATGTTAATTGGTCCTTTGTTTGTCAATTGGTTAATTGTAAATGCTTATTGGTCCTTTGTTTGTCAATTGGTTGTTTGTAAATGCTATTTGGTCCTTTGTTTGTCAATTGGTTGTTTGTAAATGCTTATTGGTCCTTCGTTTGTCAATTTGTTGTTTGTAAATGCTTATTGGTCCTTCGTTTGTCAATTTGTTGTTTGTAAATGCTTATTGGTCCTTTGTTTGTCAATTGGTTGTTTATAAATGCTTATTGGTCCCTTGTTTGTCAATTGGTTGTTTATAAATGCTTCTTGGTCCTTTGTTTGTCAAATGGTTGTTTGTAAATGCTTTTTGGTCCTTTGTTTGTCAATTGGTTGTTTATAAATGATTATTGGTCCTTTGTTTGTCAGTTGGTTGTTTATAAATGATTACTGGTCCTTTGTTTGTCAATGGTTGTTTATAAATGATTATTGGTCTTTTGTTTGTCAATGGTTGTTTGTAAATGATTATTGGTCCTTTGTTTGTCAATTGGTTGTTTGTAAATGCTTATTGGTCCTTTGTTTGTCAATTGGTTGTTTGTAAATGCTTCTTGGTCCTTTGTTTGTCAAATGGTTGTTTGTAAATGCTTTTTGGTCCTTTGTTTGTCAATTGGTTGTTTATAAATGCTTATTGGTCCTTTGTTTGTCAGTTGGTTGTTTATAAATGATTATTGGTCCTTTGTTTGTCAATGGTTGTTTGTAAATGATTATTGGTCCTTTGTTTGTCAATTGGTTGTTTGTAAATGCTTATTGGTCCTTTGTTTGTCAATTGGTTGTTTGTAAATGCTTATTGGTCCTTTGTTTGTCAATTGGTTGTTTATAAATGCTTATTGGTCCCTTCTTTGTCAATTGGTTGTTTATAATGCTTCTTGGTCCTTTGTTTGTCAAATGGTTGTTTGTAAATGCTTTTTGGTCCTTTGTTTGTCAATTGGTTGTTTATAAATGCTTATTGGTCCTTTGTTTGTCAGTTGGTTGTTTATAAATGATTATTGGTCCTTTGTTTGTCAATGGTTGTTTGTAAATGATTATTGGTCCTTTGTTTGTCAATTGGTTGTTTGTAAATGATTATTGGTTCTTTGTTTGCATTTTGTTGTCTTTTCAGTTCTTTGCCACTTGGCTTTTTATTTCCATTGGCTTTTTGATGTCCATTGGTACTTTGTTTCTAGATGCTCATATTTACAGTATATGTATAGTTGTATATATATTGATTCTATAATTTAAATTTCTATTGAGGTTTTAGTTTCTAATATTCATTTTAACACAATAAAAAAGTTGCCAATATTTGTTGTAGAAAATCAAAAGTGGTATATTTAGCTGCAATCTATAGTTATATATGTGATGTAAAAGTGTCAGATGCATATATATGTATCATACCTCTAGCTGTTTAAAAGGTATGTCAACTTATAAATCAGTGTATGTGAATGAACATCATGTTAATTCACTTGCATGCTTGAAGTGAACAAGTGTTGTCTATATTCCAGAAAACTGTCCAAACTATGTTATTGGCAGTTATCAGCACATGTAAAGGTTTTCGTTTATTGACCATTACCAGAACATGTAAATGTTCTGTTGATGCCCACATTATCAGCACATGTAAATATCCTGTTAATGTCCCATTATCAGCACATGTAAATGCTGTGTTATTGGTCCCATTATCAGCACACATAAAGGTGGGCTGTTATTGCCCCATTATCAGCACATGTAAACATTCTGTTATTGATCACATTATCAGCACATGTAAATGTCTTGTTATTGTCCCCCATTATCAGCAAATGTTAAGGTGGTCTGATTTTGCCCCATTATAAGCACATGTAAATGTCTTGTTATTGTCCCCCATTATCAGCAAATGTTAAGGTGGTCTGATTTTGCCCCATTATCAGCACATGTAAAGGTGGTATTTTATTGGCAGTTTATCAGCACATAAATGCGGTCTGTTGTTGACAATTATCAGCACACATAAATGCATTTATGTTATTAACAGTTATTGGCACATGTAAATGTTGCCGGTTATTGCCAGTTATTACATGTAGCACATGTAAATGAAGTCGTTTGTTGACAATTATCAGCACATGTAAATATCTTCTGCCAATTTGCTTAAACAGTAATTGTAATTAATTTAATTTCTTAAGCACTTGGTCTAAATTCCAACCATTCTGGTTATTGTTCACTTTGAAAATTCTTTCATATCCTATCCCTGAAAAAGACTGTTTTTAAACAAACATCATCATAGTTATAGGGTGCAAATAATATTTATAATAATTGAATGACATTTTATTTTTAAAGTTTGGCGATTACTTGTATATTCATAAAAATTGACAGGAAATTCTAATCATGTTTATTATATTTCTTCATTGTATTATGCACTTGTTTTTTTTTAGAATAAAGCATTTATGTTGTTGTTGGAAATAAATTGAAGTGTTTAAATTTACAAAAAATAGAACTAGATGTTGTAAGCTGTTATTTTTGTATGAGTCAAAATCAACATTTTTTTGACATTTGTTTTATTGGTAGTTGTTATTGATGGAACATCCTAAGTGTCTGACCTTCATTGTAACATTTGTGCCCATCTCATCACCCAGCCACAATCAAAGTGCTAAAAAGAGGTGTTTGGGTGTGTAAGTTTAAAGTTGTAAGCAATTAAATGTATGCAAATAATGGTCAAAATTATTCCATGATAAATCACATTTACATTGCATTGGAAAGAGGTAAGTCTTCAGATGAAAAAAAACACCCTTAGATTATAAATTGAGATAATAGTTAGAACAGAGTCACTAACAACTGATAAAAGAAACTGTTTTATTGAACATGCAATACTTTTGATCGGATTGCATTTTAACTTCAATTAGCTCTAAAGTAAATCATACTTCTGGATGTGTCCAAAATACACTGAGTTTAAAATTAACTCAACATTTTTTATGGTTATAATTAATAGTCATTTATTTCCTCAAAACTATACCCCTTTGATCTGAATATAAAGATCCTGAATGTGCCATTCTTTTCTGTACACATGCGGTAACATTAGACTTAGATGACATATGACCTCTGTCATCCATAATCTGTCACACAGGGCTGTAGAAGGCAATGAAGCCCCATGTAGATATCGTAAATATCTCAGCCTAGTAGAGAATGCAAAGACAGTCGAACACTCATTTTAATAACAGTTTGCTCCCAGTGTTATCCCTGTCTTCTAGTGGCTGAGTGATATTCCTGCATGGCATTGTTCATTGATAAATCTCCATTTAATGTATGTCAGCATTTTACAATATAATAACATGAACTTCTAAATTAAATAGATTACAGTTTAAATGTTAACATTTGATGAATGCCTGGACACAATTGAGGGGTCTAGTTTCCTTTAACATACATAATTGTTTCTGTACATGCGCTACTTCCTCCCTGGCATGATGGCTGACTGCAAGTTATTCAGGGTCTATCCTTTGTACTTGTGACATTCAACTTTCTTATGACTGTGGACAATGTCAACAACCCACAGATGATCAAAAGTTATTACTGTGTATGATTTTTTAACTGTGATGACCCTTGTGTAATAGTTTGCTTTTTTATTTTAATTTTCGTTTAATTTTTAGATGTTTGTCAATGTGTTGTTGTTTTTCTCTTTTAGTTACGCCGGTTTGGCCTTTGTTCTGTTTACCTTTTACTTTCAAATTTCTTCCTCATATAAATTTTATACATGTCGAGATGTCTGTTGGTTCTTAACTTGTCAATGTTCATCGACTTTACACTTGTTTAATGCTCATTGGATTTAATTTTTTTATCTATGTAATGTCAACTGATGCTTGGTTTCCTATAAATGTCCATTAATTCTTCACTGTCCACTGGTTCAAGGCTATAATTATCATTTGAGCTGTCTGATGGTGACCTACCCTATTTGCTGCTATGTTGCTGTCAGTCCATTTGTTTACCTTAACAGAAAGTCATTATAAAATATGGATGTAGGTGCTGACCCTTAAATAAACTAGTATAGAAATAGCTGCCATGTTCATATTATCAAATATCCCCATTGAGGATGTCTTAGAAATAGCTGCCATGTTTATATGATCATATAACCCCATTTAACACATGTCTCAAAAATAGCTTCCATGTTAATATTTTCATATAACCTCATTAACACATGTCTTAGAAATAGCCGCCATGTTTATATTATCATATAGCCCAATTAACACAGGTCTCAGAAATAGCTGCCATGTTTTATATAATCACAAAACCCCATAAACACATGTCTCAGAAATAGCTGCCATGTTTATATTATCATATAGCCCCATAAACACATGTCACAGAAATAGCTGCTGTGTTTATATTGTCATATAGCCCCATAAACACATGTCTCAAAAATAGCTTCCATGTTAATATTTTCATATAACCTCATTAACACATGTCTTAGAAATAGCCGCCATGTTTATATTATCATATAGCCCAATTAACACAGGTCTCAGAAATAGCTGCCATGTTTTATATAATCACAAAACCCCATAAACACATGTCTCAGAAATAGCTGCCATGTTTATATTATCATATAGCCCCATAAACACATGTCACAGAAATAGCTGCTGTGTTTATATTGTCATATAGCCCCATAAACACATGTCACAGAAATAGCTGCCATGTTTATATTATCATATAGCCCCATAAGCACATGTCACAGAAATGGCTGCCATGTTTATATTATCATATAGCCCCATAAACACATGTCACAGAAACAGCTGCCATGTTTATATTATCATATAGCCCCATAAACACATGTCACAGAAATAGCTGCTGTGTTTATATTATCATATAGCCCCATAAACACATGTCACAGAAATAGCTGCCATGTTTATATTATCATATAACCCCATAAACACATGTCACAGAAATAGCTGCCATGTTTATATTATCATATAGACCCATAAACACATGTCACAGAAATAGCTGCTGTGTTTATATTATCATATAGCCCCATAAACACATGTCACAGAAACAGCTGCCATGTTTATATTATCATATAGCCCCATAAACACATGTCACAGAAACAGCTGCCATGTTTATATTATCATATAGCCCCATAAACACATGTCTCAGAAATGGCAGCCATGTTTATATTATCATATACCCCCATTGAACATATCTCAGAAATAGCTGCCATGTTTATATTATCATAACCTCATTAACACATGTCACAGAAATAGCTGCCATGTTTATATTATCATATACCCCCATTGAACATATCTCAGAAATAGCTGCCATGTTTATATTATCATATAGCCCCATAAACACATATCTCAGAAATAGCTGCCATGTTTATATTATCATATAACCCCATTTAACACATGTCTCAGAAATAGCTGCCATGTTTATATTATCATAACCTCATTAACACATGTCACAGAAATAGCTGCCATGTTTATATTGTCATATAGCCCCATAAACACATGTCTCAGAAATAGCTGCCATGTTTATATTATCATATAACCCCATTTAACACATGTCTCAGAAATAGCTGCCATGTTTATATTATCATAACCTCATTAACACATGTCACAGAAATAGCTGCCATGTTTATATTATCATATACCCCCATTGAACATATCTCAGAAATGGCTGCCATGTTTATTGCCGATGCACTGGAGCTCGCTGCCTATATATGGAATGCTGAAAAATTTTGCACATGAGAGCGGACGTCCTCGGACATTCTAGTTCTAGCTAGAGAATGGTTGAGGGAAAATGGACAAGGTGTTCTGAAAGTTGTTATTTGTATTTATATGTTTATAAGTCGTATGAAAACTATTGGTTAGTCGTTTATTAACTATTTTCTTTATTTCTAAAAATCGATTGATAGTGTCTGTAGTGGCACGTTTTAGATAATATAAATTTTACTCACTCACAGATGACAATCATAAAATAGCACAGTGGTTATGGACTTGTTCTGATGTTAAGGGTCTCCAAAGATCGAATCCGGTCGCAGTCAAAGTTTTTTTTTTATGTGAATTTTTTCTTCTTCCTTTTTACAATAAATATAATGAACGAAACATTTAAACATACAAAAAGTATTGATCAATAACAAATGTTAATTATTTTTATTATTGATAAGGATCATTGATCGATTATTGTTGACACTACAAAATGCACTTGCAAGCAGATCTCCTCGGCCATTCTTGTTCTCGCTAGAGAATAGGCGAGCAAAAAAAGGCGAGGTTTTTCAAATTTCGGAAGTTGCGCAATTACACGTTCTCAACATACTGGTCCTAATGCGGTAAATGGTGTTCTTTTTATATTAATTTGTATTTATTCTTTGTTTGTAGCTTCAACACAAGCGAGGTATTTTAACTTCTATCTGACGGTTATACTTGCTTATGGAGACATCCCTGTTTAAGGATTGTACATATATGTAGCCTTATATACCAGAATTAAATTATCCCAGTGATTTGAATATTTACTTAATAAATAAAATCAGTCATCTCTAAATTTCTAATAAATATTAATTTTCATTGTTGTGTGGCCCTTTGATGCTGCGCAATGCTTTTCTTGTATTATCATATAACCCCATTATCACATGTCTCATCAGTTGGATGTGTTGCATCAGTGACATGTGTTTACTATGACTGTCTCTTTACAGCTGTACAGAGATTTTTAATCAGCTGATAGAGGTCATATTGTTTATATTTAGCCAAGTGATAATAATAATTATTATAATACTACAGTGCTGTTGCTTTAATAATCAGTAATGTAAGTCTTACTCAGGGAATAACCATTCAGAAATTTAAATTGTCCATACTTGACTTCTATCCTAAATCTTAATGTCTGATTTGGTTTTGTTTTCAAAATACACCACAGCGACCACTTAAAATCCTTATAGCGACATTCAGCTATTTTGGAAATGGAAGACCCCAGACAAATGTCCGGATAGAACCAGCAGTGCACTGCAGATTAGCTGGATGATCTCCTTTATTAAGTCCGTCGGCCCGAACAGGCGGTAAACACACATGGTGAGAGGCCAAGCAGTCAGACAGAAGAGTTACAAATTGATGACTCTACAACTATTCCACAGGCGCCCAAAAATCTAACACACAATCCCATAATAGGCCCAGGTCTTATGAAAGGCATTAGAAGCTCTTTAAACCATTATTATTGCTGCTTTTCATTTTGACCCATAAGCTAATGTAGAGGAATATGAAAACAACATAAAACAAGCATATTATCAGTGGCAGTAATAATTATATAAAATACATGCTAACATATCTTGGTTTACAGTTGTTTCATTAAAGAGAAGAAAGAGAACTGCTCGAGTAGGGATGACAGTAACAGTCAGTATAACACATGGTATTTCTATGTTTTAGGGGGTCCCCTTCTATTGATTGTCTTAATTTATTCCTAAGGGTTTGGCAGAGCATATAGTTGTTGCCTTGTCCCCATATAGCAGTATATCTGATTGCTTTAGTGCATTTAGCTGTTAGCATAGAACTCATATTTGTATTGCTTATATATGTAGCAAGATAAGGGTGAAGAACATACAAGCCGGGAATGTTATTCTGTGATGCAGTTTTCAGGAGTAGTAAAAGTATGCAATTAAGGGCTTGGTGTTGTTTTAAAAAAAGAACTTTTTGTACACATTTTTGTATTTGATGGAGTGATGCAATTTTAGAAACACTAATTGAAAATTAATTGACATAATGAAGTATTGCCTTTATGAAGCATTCTGTTATATATCAGGTCTCTTTCTCATTATAAAGTGGACCTGATGTGGAAGACTTGTCAATTTTTCTATTTTCAGAATTGTTATTAATTAATTACAGGTGTTTTCTGGGACATTGACGAAGACATTTTGTAGATTTGTTGTACAGAGGTTCTGTGATTGTCACTGTTATAAGCCAGTTATTGCACTATCACAATCTCTGTCAATAGTCTGTTATCTGGTCTTCTAGACTTCAGTAATATATTTTTGATATTTTTATTATTCAAACAATAAACAATGCTCAACATATGATGGAGAATATAAAAATAATTGAGAATGAATCTGAACCAACAAAGGAACAAATAAATCAACATTCTGAAAATATTTTATTTGAAAGGAAAAAACATTCTTAGTATACATTTATCTTACATTTGCTAAATTTTACTTTTTAATTGTATCTTTCAAGTTATTCTTTTTAAAAATAACTTCATAAACCAAGACCTCCAAACATCCTCTTCCTTCTTTTTTCAAATTATCTCAGTGGTATGATGTACCCAGAATTTTTTCTACAGAAATAAAGATTTGAAGAATGAATGCAAAAAGCTCATGTCTAACATAATGAACAGTTCCCCCTCCCAGCATAAAAAAAGAAAAACAAATTTAAATAGAAAATAACTTTTACCTTGACTTAGGATACTTCAGGTTGGTCAAGTATATAAATAATCCAAATTGTCACATCACGTGTAAGGATACGCTAATGTCTGGTCAGTTATTATATGATATTTCACGCTTGACAACTTTGACTGTTGTTGCTGGACTATATTTGGTCTGACCAGCCCGCCCAGCTGTCATCATGTTGACCTTATAATAATACCTTGACCATCCATAGATGTCATGTGCTGGATACTGGAGGTCAGCCTAATAACAGTGTCCTATAAATATCAAACATCTACTCCTAAGCAATACAAAGTCATTGTTAATTACTGACAACTACATGCTGAGGTAACAAGACATATTGCACTCATCAGTGGTACCTGGATAATCCCAATCTACATTATTTGTGGATGCCTGATCAGTGAGATTTGGGGTAAAATGTATGTTGTAGGTTAAGTGTAGATTTATAACAAAAACTTAATTCCTCATTTTTATATTTTTTAGTAAATATTTTGATAATCTATTCAATCGTGTGACAGGAAATGACAGGAATAAGTCTGTTAACAGCAGATATTTGCACATATTGTCATTCTGGCATTACCATGTTAGCCTTAATTGTTTCTTCCATGCCATGTTGATCACAATAATAGTAAAATTGATCCCCTAATTGGAAGTCTTTGAAACTAAATATAAAAAGCACATGAATTGCAAAGGCAGATAAATTATGTCATAGATGGACTAAGATACTTTATTCTGTTATTTAATTTACTAGAGAACTGTAAAGTTACCTTTCAAAATCCTCTTTTTGTGCAGTTTTATAATGCTTTAATGTCTGGATCACTTTAGAAAATTTCCCAGTTCCTTGGTACTTCAATCTGGCTCATTTAGCAGTCTGGAATGGGATAATAAATGATGATGAAAGAAACAATAACAAATGTTCCTGAAAATTATCTTTAAAATTGCAATTAGATAAAGTCTGAGAATAATTTATTTTTAAGAGACGTGTCTTGGAACATTGGTGACCCAAAGGCATAACTGTTTTTGCTGTTTTACAAAATTGGTCATGTTTCCCATTGTTCATAATGAACTTAACTGCCTTTTGTTTTGTTGGCCTTTAAGGCAATGTCATTGGCTGTTGAGTGTCTTAAAGATCAACCCAAAGACGCAATATGTTTTGTTTTTGTCAGTAATTGCCATTATTTACCCATTTATTTTCCAGTGAAATTCTAGCAATCCCTTGGGACAGAGGAAAACAGTTTATCTATTGGTCATTGAATGTAAATAAGCCAATTTGTATCTGGCTTGATAATGTATATTAGCTGGTTATTAAAGTAAATAGAGTTTGTATAGTTTGTCACAGCAGTAGCAATTCTTAGTTGTATGCCTACTATTTCAGACAATGGTAATGTGGTGTGTTGATAGGCTTAGTAGAGGGCATCTGATCTGGATCTACACTGTTAATTTAAGCCTGACTGAGAGTTAAGAGAACTTTAGTTTGCGGAACCTTTTGTTACTAAATGAGATGAACGAATTCCCTTGACAGTTGAGACTTAACATAAGCTTAACTTGGATTGCAGCGAGGATGTTTGGACTATTGAGTTTAAACATAAGCTAAACTTGGATCGGAGTCAGGAAAGTATTCCCCAACAATTGAGACTAAAAATATATAAGCTAAACATAGATCACAGCGTGGAAAGTATTACCCTACAATTGATACTAAATATATATGAGCTAAACATAGATCACAGCCTGGAAAGAATTCCCCTACAATTGATACTAAATATATATAAGCTAAACATAGATCACAGCATGGAAAGTATTCCCCTACAATTGAGACTAAATATATATAAGCTAAACATAGATCACAGCGTGGAAAGTATTACCCTACAATTTAGACTAAATATATATAAGCTAAACATAGATCACAGCGTGGAAAGTATTACCCTACAATTTAGACTAAATATATATAAGCTAAACATAGATCACAGCGTGGAAAGTATTACCCTACAATTGAGACTAAATATATATAAGCTAAACATAGATCACAGCGTGGAAAGTATTCCCCTACAATTGATACTAAATATATATAAGCTAAACATAGATCACAGCGTGAAAGTATTACCCTACAATTGATACTAAAAACATATAAGCTAAACATAGATCACAGCGTGAAAGTATTCCCCTACAATTGATACTAAATATATATAAGCTAAACATAGATCACAGCGTGAAAGTATTACCCTACAATTGATACTAAAAATATATAAGCTAAACATAGATCACAGCGTGGAAAGTATTCCCCAACAATTGAGACTAAACATATATAAGCTAAACATAGATCACAGCGTGGAAAGTATTACCCTACAATTTAGACTAAATATATATAAGCTAAACATAGATCACAGCGTGGAAAGTATTACCCAACAATTGAGACTAAATATATGTAAGCTAAACATAGATCACAGCGTGGAAAGTATTCCCAAAAGATTTAGACTAAACATATATAAGCTAAACATAGATCACAGCGTGGAAAGTATTCCCAAAAATTTAGACTAAACATATATAAGCTAATCATAGATCACAGCGTGGAAAGTATTCCCAAAAAATTTAGACTAAACATATATTAGCTAAACATAGATCACAGCGTGGAAAGTATTACCCTACAATTGAGACTAAATATATATAAGCTAAACATAGATCACAGCGTGGAAAGTATTACCCTACAATTGAGACTAAATATATATAAGCTAAACATAGATCACAGCGTGGAAAGTATTACCCTACAATTGAGACTAAATATATATAAGCTAAACATAGATCACAGCGTGGAAAGTATTACCCTACAATTTAGACTAAATATATATAAGCTAAACATAGATCACAGCGTGGAAAGTATTACCCTACAATTTAGACTAAATATATATAAGCTAAACATAGATCACAGCGTGGAAAGTATTACCCTACAATTTAGACTAAATATATATAAGCTAAACATAGATCACAGCGTGGAAAGTATTACCCTACAATTGAGACTAAATATATATAAGCTAAACATAGATCACAGCGTGGAAAGTATTACCCTACAATTGATACTAAATATATATAAGCTAAACATAGATCACAGCGTGGAAAGTATTACCCTACAATTGAGACTAAATATATATAAGCTAAACATAGATCACAGCGTGGAAAGTATTACCCTACAATTTAGACTAAATATATATAAGCTAAACATAGATCACAGCATGGAAAGTATCCCCAAAAATTTAGACTAAACTTATTTAAGCTAAATTTAGATCAGATAAGAGAGTTTGTTTTGGAACATAGGTGAAAACGTTGGGAGTTTTAAATAGATCTGTAAAACTCTGATTAGACTGTTTACTATTTATTACAATACCACACAAGCTATGTTCATTTAGTTTGATAAGGTCAGGAACTGTTATGTATGTACCTAGTGATATAACTGACCCTCTGCCCAACTTAATTTAGTTTCTCTATCAACTGTAATACTTTTTTTAATCTTAATTATTTCTTTTTAAGATATTTTTTTATTTAACATTACTACCTTTAGCCAGTTTAAAGGTGATTTTTTGTTTAAAGAAGTATCTTTCATTTTTCCACATTTACTGTGGCTTCTGGAACCAAAATGTGACTAGAATAGATAGTAGATCCTGATAACAGCAATCTTGTAAAGTTGTATTTACATACAGACAGGAGTGTATCATTGTTTTGTCTTTGTCTACACGTTTATCCCAATAAAGTCAAATATATCAGCTGCTATATATTTGTAACACTCCTGTAGACAAGTTATGCATATTGAATGTATTTTCTATCTTATGTATCAGTATTGCAAAAAAACTTATGATTGTATGTGGAATAACAGCATTTCTCATTTGGGCAAATTTTATTATGTCGTATTTGATTAAAAACTTGGTATTGCATGTATTCCACAATGGTCTAAAAATGAATCAAATAATAAAGCAGCAGCATCTAGCTGAAAAGGGTTTCTACCAGTCAATGTGACATTTAGTTCCAAAATTGCATTTTTAGTTTCGATTGCATTTGTCAATATCTAAAAGGTTCACATCATTTCACTTTCTAAAGACCCTGTCTCCTTGAATGCCAATTATTAAGTTAATGCCCATGTTTGGCAATGATGTTAATCTCGCCAAGTAACTGGCCAAACATTCCATTTTTCTGTTCACACTCAGTTCTGTGAATAAGACATTTGACATCAGCTAGTTTGTCAATACTACTTCCCTTCTTAAGGTTGCTATGTCCTAGGTTGCCAAGTATTGAATTAACCTCAAACTCACGTCAATAATGTTAATCCCTTTACTCTTTATTGTGATACATTTATAAATAAGCAATACTATATCTTTGTTATTTGCTTTCAGATAAAGTTTAAACATAAAGGTTTCAAGACATTGCTAAAGACGCTGCAGCAGATAGTATATATCCTGATCAGGCAGCTCTGGCTGATATGCCACTTCACTGTTTGAATAAGCCTGGACAATTTGTGTGTAGCAGTCTAAGAGTTAAAAGAAGTTTGTAAACCAGACCATTTCCATAAAAAAAGAAGTTTGAAAACCAGACAATTTTCTTGTAAAGAAGTTTGTAAACTAGACCATTTCCATAAAAAAAGAAGTTTGAAAACCAGACAATTTTCCTGAAAAGAAGTTTGTAAACTAGACCATTTCTATAAAAAAGAAGTTTGAAAACCAGACCATTTCCCTGAAAAGAAGATTGTAAACCAGACCATTTCCATAAAAAAGAAGTTTGAAAACCAAACCATTTCCCTGAAAAGAAGTTGTAAACCAGACATTTCCATAAAAAAGAAGTTTGAAAACCAGACCTTTCCCTTGAAAAGAAGTTTGTAAACCAGACCATTTCCATAAAAAAAAAAGTTTGTAAACCAGACCATTTCCCTGAAAAGAAGTTTGTAAACCAGACAATTTTCCTGAAAAGAAGTTTATAAACCAGACTATTTCCCTGAAAAGAAGTTTGTAAACCAGACCATTTCCCTGAAAAGAAGTTTGTAAACCAGACAATTTTCCTGAAAAGAAGTTTGTAAACCAGACTATTTTCCTGAAAAGAAATTTGTAAACTAGACCATTTCCCAGAAAAGAAGTTTGTTAACCAGACCATTTCCATAAAAAGAAGTTTGAAAACCAGTCCATTTCCCTGAAAAGAAGTTTGTAAACCAGACATTTCCATGAAAAGAAGTTTGTAAGGCAGACAATTTCCCTGGCCAGACACACCTCTAAGCAAGATATTCGACAACGTCTGGAAGGTCAATATGACTTCACTTAAGATGTTCTTCTGCCCTTGATTGGTAATTTTGCTGTATGAAGGCAAGACAATAGAACCTTTTTCCTTCCCATGTTTACTTGTGGGAACAAATTGCCAAGGTCACACTGGTATTGTAACATGAAACTTGCCCATCAGAGAAGGCACTTCTTAATGACTCAATACTGTGACAAAGTGACATCACATCTATACCAAATAAGATATTAAAAGTGTTAATTTAAAGCCAATTTCCATAAAGGTTTGATAATTTGTCTCATGCTTTAATGGAAATTACTTATTTAGAACACTATCATATTGTCACATCAGTCTTCAGAATTCATTTAATATACCAATATAGTGAATAAGTGGCACTCTTTCAAAAAGTGTTTTAAATTGTTTGAGCAGAATTTATGTTCATATTCAGTTTACTCTTAATTTGGAATTAAGTCCTTTGTGTCAAGGCCTTAAAAATGATCATACATAAGTGAGATATAAGGATATGCAAGCAGCCATACCAATCACTCGTAAACCCAGAGGGCTACAGCACAGTGCCTAGCTATAGATACACAGTTGTTTGCAAATATCTTTCTTGGTTTTTTGTCATGGATGAGATAAATATTTGTGTTCATTAAAAGTCAAATGAGTCTTTTATATCTAGTTACATGAACCAAGATTAATTTAAAATGATATTGTTGGATTTTCTTTGTCTGAGGAGTAAAACTTTGCTGCCTAAATAATATGGAAAGTACTGTTTAACCTTGTAAGCAATTAAACGTATGCAAATAATTGTCACTTTAAATAATTCTTTGGCACAATGCACTGGAAAGTAGGCAAGTCTTCATTTCCAATAAAACACCTTTTCTGAAAGTTTAAATTATTTATTGGGATAAAAGTTACAACACATGCAGTCACTGAATTGAAATAATAGCAACTATTGTATTAAACATAATTACTTTCTATATGATTTGTATTTAATAATTAAATAAGGTCTAAGGTAAATGCTGATAAGTGCTACTGGACTCAACTAAAATACACTAACTTTAGTCCCTGTTATTTATTTCATCAACATTACACTCCTGTGTACTGAATCTCAACTCGGTTGCCCCATTCTTTTCGTGGACACATACAGTAACTTTAGACTGTGATGCCGTGAGGAAACAGCATTAAAGAACTACAATAGATGGAACCTGGATAATAAGACTATCCTCAGTGATAATCAGGTATAAAGCTGCCTTTGGCAGCGAGACCGCATGGGGCAAATACCCCAGCCTGGTAGGTAATGTATAGTCAGTGGAACACTTGTTCTAATAACATTTTATTCCCACTTTAAACTGTTTCATCTAGTCACTGAGTGATATTACTGGGTAGCATTCTTACTTCATATCAGACCTGGTAGCGCATTTGGTAGAGCGTCGGCTCCAGGTACGGGAGACCCCAGGTTCGATCCCGGGCCGCGACATACCAAAGTCGTTTAAAATGGTAGTGGTATAGCTCCCTTGCTAACGCTCAAGCAAATATAAGGGTAGTTCCACGACTGGTTGACCTGGTGTCAGGATAATGTGACTGGGTGTGGTTTCATGCCAGGTGTTCACGGCATGCTATTCACAGTGAAGGCAGCACTATATCTGTTTCAAGTGGACACCGTCTCAAAATAACTGAAACACTGTTGGTGGGACGATAAACCCAATAAACAAACAAACAAACATTCTTCCTTCACAAATCTGCAATTCATATATACCTGCATTACATGATATCAATTGAGCATCAAGTTTAAACAGATTACAATATTAATGTTAACAATGAAAGCATACCTGGAGATAATTGTTGCGTCCAGTCATCTTCAACATACAAATTTGTTTCTGAACTGGCTCTAGTTTTCACCAGGCCTAATGACTGGCCCGAATAACAACGGTCATGCAAGGTCAATTTTTCGTGCTTTCAAATCTCAGCTTTTTTTATTATTCTGGACTTTGTCAGAAGCACCACCACCCAAAAGCGGCAGTAATGGGTAACAATTTCCAGGACACATTTCTAGATATCTGATGTGCTGGGAAGTTTGAAGACTGTCTGAATGAATATGATTGTAATGATGTTAACATTAGTTTCAAGGATGTTATTTTGAGACAGTATATCAATGAAACTACAAATGATGTATTATTTATCATTCCAAATCAGGGCATATAAGATAAAGCTGCTATATAGTAGCACTAGTATCATAAGATACCAAGTAAATTCATTTTGATACACATTGATGTCATCACATTTGAATCTGTGTCATAAATAGCCCACAAAATAATATTTTGTGATAATTGTATTCTAATTGGACCTTGTAACTCTTCAGAGTATTGTAGTGAGCTGGGAGAAACTACTTGAAGATGTCATCTATTTTGTGTGTGTTTGTCTTAGTATGACATTCTGTCATACTTTCAAAGACCTCAACTAATATGTTACAAATACAAATATTGTTTAAAGAAATGATCTGTATTTCCAAATTTTTAAACCAGATGGAATTTAAAAACATTTACAGTTATTTGGGCTCTTTTTCTTTTGAAATGAATGGTGACAGTCTGTAAAAAATGTATGTTGCCTTTTTTGTGTGCAGAATTCACTATTTTTGGTAAAATTGTACAGTAAGAATGTTCTTTTCTGGGATGGTGAACTTTTTTTGACTCAGACAGGAAAATTGTTTTATCAAAAGATTATATTTATAGTTACAAAGTACAGACATTTTGGGGTGTGGGTGGGAGGGGTGACTTAGGTGGGGTGGGTGTCGGGGTGGGGGTGGAAGGGGTGACTTAGGTTGGATGGGTGTCAGGGTGGGGGTGGGAGGAGTGACTTAGGTGGGGTGGGTGTCAAGGTGGGGGAGGGGTGGGAGGGGTGACTTAGGTGGGGTGGGTGTCAGGGTGGGGGGGAAGGAGTGACTTAGGTGGGGTGGGTGTCGGGGTGGGGGTGGGAGGAGTGACTTAGGTGGGGTGGGAGGGGTGACTTTGGTGGGGTGGGTGTCGGGGTGGGAGGGCTGACTTAGGTGGGGTGGGTGGTGGGGTGGGGGTGGGATGGGTGACTAAGGTGAATACAGTTTGTCAGAGCACACATAGTAGTTCTGTTGTTTCACTGTTGTTTCATTTGCCTACTATAAATATAAACATTTGGAAGTATATAAAGATGTGCCCAAATAATAAATGAACTACAGAGTATAATAAAAATGACATAGCAAAAAAAAAAAGAAAAAAATCTGTTCAGTTGTAATTACACAAACTTATATTGATAAAGCATGTATTTATAATAAAAGAAATGCAAATAAAAATAAGGAAACAAATATGGTAATCAATTTTTCAACAGAGCAATTGGACAGAACTAATCTAAAAAAGAATCATCCTGAATGTGTATTCTTTCCAACTGTAAAAAAATCCCCTTAAAATAGATATTGACTTCACAGCAATTACCCAGGTGACTATATAACCAATCTCAACATAAGGTGGTCAACTGGTTATCTAAGTTAAAAAAAGCTATCTCTGCAGCATGGTTCAGATAGGAAATACCTGTCTGCAATTACGAGTGGTGATTTATTCTTGACTGTTCACACAGATCTAGCAGATCAAGGAACAGCATTTTTGCAGGACCTTTTCTGACAACAATGGCCTATTTGGTTATTTAAAAAAAGAAACTTTGGTCCAATCTGTTGGAGAGCACCTTTAACATTGATTCCTCTACTGAGGCTTTGTTTTATGACAGGTGTGTGTGGCATGCATCGAAAAGTGTTTTATGGCACCTAGATAATGGAAAACAATAAACCAATCAGAGTAATTATCCTTCATACATGTACACTTGGTGTAAATTTAATTATTGCTGCACATTTTAAAGGTATCATGCAAAAGATTTTATGTTTCCTGTATGGTTGTTCACTGTATTATTTAAGTGATTATCGATGTTTACTGCATGCATGTTTTACTTTTGTAAATCAATCTTATTGCAAATAATTCCTGGCACTTTAAGTGCACATTTGATATAGCTCTGCAACATGGGATGGAATATATAACTTATAAACCTATTAGACATTTCTCTTTCAGTTTAATGTTACATGTTTACACTTTATTGCCAGTTATGTCATGTAATATATACTTTGACATCCATTTTTATCGTCTGGTGTCACATGAAAGCCATGTTTTGTTATGTCTATTTCAATTTGTCGTAGTTTATGTAGATATGCATACATTTTGGTTTGGAATGTGCTTCTTAAAAATGTCAAATTGCTGACATCCAAATCAAAGAGTGTTGTTGGAATTGTAAACAGTCACAAGTCAAGCTCGTCTGACCATTTATGGGGTGTCCATGGCCAAGCTGTAAGAATCATTGACCTATTACTCCTTTTCCCCTCAACTTAAAGGTTCGAGTCCCAGTCCATTTGGCTCTAGCAAGACATTTGGAGTTGGCTTGCGGATCAGGAGGTTGTGGGTTCCAAAGACTTTAAAGTTGGTAGTAGTGGCTTCCCTCCTAACGCTCTGGGCTAAAGGGACAGCATTACGCCTGACTCGTCGGTGTCAGTATAATGGACTGGCCGGGTTCAGTCCCTGGGCACCTCATAAGTGCCCCTGTGCTATAATGATAGAAATGTCACTGCGCAGTATTGGCAAAAATGCCTGCTAATCTATGCATCAAGACAACAACAACAAACTGACCACCTATGGATCACCAGCTGCCACCTTGTTTCTGACCTAGAATAAAATGCTACTTGGTTCACAGCTGTTTCAGTTTAGGATTTCAGTTCCATAGCTTTGTCGCAGTTCAATATCATTTCATGGCAATTTAAAAATTCTTATAAGAAATGAATCTCTGAAAATTATAAAGTTGATTTTTACTTGCAACTTTCATGTCCTAAATTGAAAATACATTTGACAATTAATCTACCATCATCTACAAAGCGTTCTTGACATCATCACCTTTTGTTTATTATTGGCATGGTAAGCTTCTAACAAGATCGAAGCATCCAAATTGAGACTGTTACTTCAAAGCTGTGTTGTAAGTAAATTGGAAAGCAAATTTTTTCAATTTATGTTTATCCATCTTCACTGCCCACTTCCTAGCTATACCTGAAGCAATATGCTGTAAATAAATGCTGTTGCCTTAGGACCAACCTGTCATGGTTGGTCAGGGTAATATTTTTTAACCTATGCCACTTCTACCCAGTGTTTGTAGTCTTAAACACTCATGGACTCTGATTAAGTGATTTATGTATGGTGTTTGATATTTGGGCATTTGTTGATGTATGGGCATCTGTTGATGTAGGGGCATTTGTTGATGTACGGGCATCTGTTGACGTATGTGCATTTGTTGATGTTTGGGCATCTGTTGATGTATGGGCATCTATTGATGTATGGGCATCTGTTGATGTTTGGGCATCTATTGATGTATGGGCATCTATTGATGTTTGGGCATCTGTTGATGTTTGGGCATCTGTTGATGTATGGGCATTTGTTGATGTATGGGCATCTGTTGATGTATGGGCATCTGCTGCAGTATGGCTGTCCACTGTCCAACATCAATAATTCTCCACTTGGCTTGTCTGGGCACAGCTGTTATGTGGTACTATGTCTTACTTCTGGCCATATCTGTAGGTCATCTTATGGTCAAGGTTGCAAGTACACAGACAGTTGTTAACTGGACTGTCAGCATTGAAAAAAAAGTTAGTCCACTTTAATACTGACTCTGGCACTGGTATAACTCTGCTTCGGATATGCTTCGCAGGTTTCTGATATGTGTCCGATATGCTTCCAATATGCTTCTGAATTGTTTGTGATATGCTTCCAATTTGTTTTCCAATATGTTTCTGATATGTTGCTGATATGTTTTCGATATGTTTCCTATACGTTTCCAGTACATTTCCAATATGTTTCCGATATGTTTCTGATATGTTTCCGATATGTTTCTGATATGCATATACAACAGTCATCACTTGTGATACATGCACTTCAAAATTGTTTAGGGTTAAAAACGATGTAATTTTTGCACTCTATAAAATCCAGTGCATTTTAGACTTGTTGTAGAATTGTCTTGGTTATATTTCTACATTAAAGTTAAATGGATAAATTGACCAAATTTTTGTTCTTATCTGGTAAAGACATGTTTTGCATGTATTTTCTTCTTTATTGCAATAAAAGACATACCTTTGAAATGGACCGCTACAGCAGAAATTCTTAATGACTTAAATTGATGATGAAGAGATAATAATACAGGTGTTCAGACAGCAAGAGATAATTGCTTCATTCACACTCTTTTATCAGTAATGCATGGCAGTATATCAAAACCAAAATGAGAAGTGAAAGCCTGTCAGAGACCACATAAAATATACAGTTTTTTTAAAAAATGTAGTGATTTTTTTAGCAAATGTTTACTTAAACCAATGAGTTTTCATGTTCGTTTTTTATTTATTTTCTGCTTTTATTAGATTTCTGTCACCTACCATTAAAACCCACTATGGAGCAGATAAACATTATTTACAAATCAAGAGTTAGATTACAAATAATGACATAATGTGATATGCAAAGGTTATTATGTCTTTTTTGTTTAATGGGTTTATTGTCCCACCAACAGTATTTCAGTTATCTGGAGATGGTGTCCACTTGAAGCAGATGTAGTGCTGCGTTCACTGTGTATAGCATGCCATTAACACATGGCATGATATCATACAGAGTCACATTATCTTGACACAGGGCCATAAAGTCATAGAACTTCCAAACAACCCTTTTATTTGCTTGTACGGAAGATGTACCACGACCATTTTCACCATACCATTTTGTTATGTCCAGGCCCAGAGCCAACACTTTGCCGAAGGTTATTATGTCTTTACCAGGAATACACTTTCTAATGAACCCTTACAATGTGGCTGCATTTAAATGGCTATCAATTATTTACATTATTTATTCAATATTCTGTTCAGCATTTGGCAACAGCTGAATAGGATCACTTAATTTAAACACACTCTAATGTATTTGTTATTTGGCCAGCTTGTATACAACACATACATGAAAATGAAGAGAAAGCCTTTTGTTAAATTCAGATCTAGTTTTACAATCTATGAGTGAACTTTATTTAATTGGATTTTGTATCCCCATAATGAAACGCCTAATATCTGGTTGCCATTGACTAATGTAGGAAGCTTATAACTCATGTTTTGGCAAAGCTACAACTAAGCCTTCAACGTTTTGTTTCTTTGGATCTGTCTTCAGTTCCTGTTCTGTTAATCTTCATCTGAATATTTTATGGAAATGTTTATTATATTTTGTGCCACACCATTTTATCAGAAATGGACATTTGAAAATACACAAGAGCTTAAACTTAGCCAATTATGGTAAATCAGGTTAATAGGTTTTTATGTTTATGCTAAAAGGTTTTGATTTATAGGAATGAGATTGCAGCTTTTTATTTGATAGATCTTTCAGTAATGACTAACACAGTGTACACACATCCCATTGACTGAAATTCTGTTGTTCTGTTTTTAATCATGAAAAGCACAATGTACAGAGCTTTCTGATATTTGACAGAGACCTTGTTGCTTAAAAGCTTGCATTTTAAATGATGAATATCACAGTGCACAACACTCACTGCTCATAGACAGAAAAATATACATTTTGTAATGGTGTACAATATAAGCCAGACCAAGCTGCCCTGTACCAAATCAAGGTGATAGGATGTCACTATAATGATTGATACTGGTATATGATATTTCAGGAGTACCAAATCAAGGTTATAGGATGTTACTATAATGATTTTTATATGGTATATGGTATTTCAGGAGTACCAAATCAAGGTGATAGGATGTTACTATAATGATTGGTATATGGTATATGGTATTTCAGGAGTACCAAATCAAGGTGATAGGATGTTACTATAATGATTGGTATATGGTATTTCAGGAGTACCAAATCAAGGTGATAGGATGTTACTATAATGATTGGTATATGGTATATGGTATTTCAGGAGTACCAAATCAAGGTGATAGGATGTTACTATAATGATTTTTATATGGTATATGGTATTTCAGGAGTACCAAATCAAGGTGAAAGGATGTTATTATAATGATTTTTATATGGTATATGGTATTTCAGGAGTACCAAATCAAGGTGATAGGATGTTATTATAATGATTTTTATATGGTATATGGTATTTCAGGAGTACCAAATCAAGGTGAAAGGATGTTACTATAATGATTGGTATATGGTATTTCAGGAGTAAATGTACCAAATCAAGGTGAAAGGATGTTGCTATAATGATTGGTATATGGTATTTCAGGAGTAAATGTACCAAATCAAGGTGATAGGATGTTACTATAATGATTGATACTGGTATATGATATTTCAGGAGTACCAAATCAAGGTGAAAGGATGTTACTATAATGATTTTTATATGGTATATGGTATTTCAGGAGTACCAAATCAAGGTGATAGGATGCTACTATAATGATTGTTGTATGGTATAACTTGAGTCCAACTTGTTGACAATGAAACAAAATTCTAAAGTCTGTGTCAAGACAAATAATCCATTTCATTAGTTTCATGTATCTTTTCTCAAGTGTTGCTTCTGATGATTGGCCTGGAGGGGGGGGGGGGGGGGTATTATACTGCTGGAAAGTTACATCCTGGGTATTATACTGCTGGAAAGTTACATACTGGGTATTATACTGCTGGAAAGTTACATACTGGGTATTATACTGCTATTATACTGCTGGAAAGTTACATCCTGGGTATTATACTGCTGGAAAGTTACATACTGGGTATTATACTGCTATTATACTGCTGGAAAGTTACATCCTGGGTATTATACTGCTGGAAAGTTACATACTGGGTATTATACTGCTATTATACTGCTGGAAAGTTACATCCTGGGTATTATACTGCTGGAAAGTTACGTACTGGGTATTATACTGCTGGAAAGTTACATCCTTGGTATTATACTGCTGGAAAGTTACATCCTGGGTATTATACTGCTGGAAAGTTACATCCTGGGTATTATGCTGCTGGAAAGTTACATCCTGGGTATTATACTGCTGGAAAGTTACATACTGGGTATTATACTGCTATTATACTGCTGGAAAGTTACATCCTGGGTATTATACTGCTGGAAAGTTACGTACTGGGTATTATACTGCTGGAAAGTTACATCCTTGGTATTATTCTGCTGGAAAGTTACATCCTGGGTATTATACTGCTGGAAAGTTACATCCTGGGTATTATGCTGCTGGAAAGTTACATCCTGGGTATTATACTGCTGGAAAGTTACATCCTGGGTTTGGTCTATATACTGCTGGAAAGTTACATCCTGGGTTTGACCTAAATTAAACTGCTGGAAAGTTACATGCTGGGTATTATACTGCTGGAAAGTTACATCCTGGGTATTATACTGCTGGAAAGTTACATCCTGGGCTTGGCCTATATTATACTTCTGGAAAGTTGGATCCTGGCCTATATTATACTCCTGGAAAGTTGGATCCTGGCCTTTATTATACTCCTGAAAAGTTGGATCCTGGCCTATGTTATACTCATGGAAAGTTGGATCCTGGCCTATATTATACTTCTGGAAAGTTGGATCCTGGCCTATATTATACTCCTGGAAAGTTGGATCCTGGCCTTTATTATACTCCTGGAAAGTTGGATCCTTGCCTATATCATACTCCTGGAAAGTTGGATCCTTGCCTATATCATACTCCTGGAAAGTTGGATCCTGGCCTTTATTATACTCCTGGAAAGTTGGATCCTTGCCTATATTATACTCCTGGAAAGTTGGATCCTGGCCTTAATTATACTCCTGGAAAGTTGGATCCTGGCCTTTATTATACTCCTGGAAAGTTGGATCCTGGCCTTTATTATACTCCTGGAAAGTTGGATCCTTGCCTATATCATACTCCTGGAAAGTTGGATCCTGGCCTTTATTATACTCCTGCAAAGTTGGATCCTTGCCTATATTATACTCCTGGAAAGTTGGATCCTGGCCTTAATTATACTCCTGGAAAGTTGGATCCTGGCCTTTATTATACTCCTGGAAAGTTGGATCCTGGCCTATTTTATACTCCTGAAAAGTTGGATCCCGGCCTATATTATACTCCTGGAAAGTTGGATCCTGGCCTTTATTATACTCATGGAAAGTTGGATCATAGCCTTTATTATACTCCTGAAAAGTTGGATCCTGGCCTACATCATAGAACCGCTTTTGCTAAAAATTGTTACATCAACCCTGTCTACTCAGAATCATGCCAATATGATTATATTCAAAGAACTTTCAGAATGATTTACTACAGCACTGAAAAATAGCATTAACATTAAACAGCATTTATTCATAACCTTACGCACAAATTAATTAGGCCTTGGCATAAAGCTAGGGTAGATCCAGATTGGAAAGTTGCTTTTCTAGCTATTAATCAGGATCTAGACTTTCTGCAGCTAATTTTCAAACGTAAACTCTTGTGGATTGAGCATGTAGTGGTAAGAAAATATCTTCGAATTGCCTTTTGTCACCAACAAATGTTGCAATGTGTGGGTGAAGAAATACATGTTTACATCTGTCCCCAAGGTCTTCCTATTGTTATAAGGTGATTCAGTGTCGTTAGTAGATAACATCAGCTGCTTCACTTATTTTTTGTTATAATTATTCAAGATAGAATCAGTTTAATGATTATATAAATTGTTAAATAATGGCTTGTATATATATCAAAGACATCAATGACATGAATATGTTTTGTTATCTTTTAATAGAATATTTCTCAGAAAAATGGATGTCTGTACTTTTGCTGTTGCATGTAAACTGATGGCTGCACATTCATTTTTTATAGCAAAATATGTCTCACAAAATATCTCTCACAAAATATCTCTCACAAAGCTGACTTCACTTTAAGTCTGGATAGTTTGCCATATATTTTCATTATTTAATGTAAGTGTTGCAAATTGGGCCCTTTTGACTAATTGTACTTAAGTAAGTACTCATTGCTCATGATTAAGGCACAAAGCTTAACATATATATTTTTTTCTGAAAAACGTTTGCATAATTTAACATCAATGCAGTTATTTTGTTTTCTCATTCTTCTAAAGAATAAAAGAACATCAATTTACGTTGAAATGTAAGATGATGCAAAAACATTTATTTAGCTTCTTAAATTTGTTGAATTCGTTTGCTTAAGTAAATGGCAGTTTCTCTCCTATTGTTGTAATGTATTTCCCCATTATGTGCACAACTATTTTGATCCCCGCTTCCTGGAAATTGCCTATTGGCCTCTCTTTGTTAGATGGCAGTATTCTAGTTGTTTGTTCCTTTATTCAGATAATGACACTCCCAGGAAAACACTTTGGCAATTTTTATTCCAAACATTGACTTGTTAAATGGACTTGATTCATTCTGTTGAACTACCCATTGCAAAATAGAAATGTGTAGTACTTTAGAATAATATCTTATTATGGATATTTTATACAAGTCCTTGCAAATAACCCTCTAGTGCATGATACATTCCGGTAATAAGGCTATTTGAAAACATGTTTTGTAATACTATTTTTGTCTCAGCACCAATGGCTTATTGGTTAAGTTGCCAACTCATCTGACTGCTTTACTCTTACTGGGTTCAAGCCCCATTCAGTGCCAAGGCCTTATGGGAAGGACCTAGCCAATCTGCGTTGCGCTGGCTATTTTATGACCAAAATTGTTTTTTGTGACAAATAAAAAAAAAACAACACCAAAATAGTATGTTTATTTTCTGTATACCGGTAGTAAATGTTTGGTAACTACAAGCCTGCTTAAAGTACAAACTGATGTTTGCAGAGTAATGGGTGTATTATTTGACCTTTTTATAGAAAATAAAAAAAACTTTGTACTTGTGATATGCTTCCTTTCTTTCTTAATGTCCTAAGCACATACAGCAAAAAGTAGACCCAGATAAGCCATCTGTACATAGTAGCTGTATGATTAAAATCTACTTTCAGACCCAGATAAGCCATCTGTACATAGGAGCTGTATGATTAGAATCTACCTGTAGACCCAGATAAGCCATCTGTACATAGTAGCTGTATGATTAGAATCTGTCTGTAGACCCAGATAAGCCTTCTGTACATAGTAGCTCTATGATTAGAATCAACCTGTAGACCCAGATAAGCCATCTGTACATAGGAGCTGTATGATTAGAATCTACCTGTAGATCCAGATAAGCCATCTGTACATAGTAGCTGTATGATTAGAATCTGTCTGTAGACCCAGATAAGCCTTCTGTACATAGTAGCTCTATGATTAGAATCAACCTGTAGACCCAGATAAGCCATCTGTACATAGTAGCTGTATGATTAGAATCTACCTGTAGACCCAGATAAACCATCTGTACATAGGAGCCGTATGATAAGAATCTACCTGTAGACCTAGATAAGCCATCTGTACATAGGAGCTGTATGATAAGAATCTAACTGTAGACCCAGATAAGCCATCTGTACATAGTAGCTGTATGATTAGAATCTACTTTCAGACCCAGATAAGCCATCTGTACATAGGAGGTGTATGATTAGAATATACTTTTAGACCCAGATAAGCCATCTGTACATAGGAACTGTATGATTAGAATCTACTTTTAGACCCAGATAAGCCATCTGTACATAGGAGCTGTATGATTAGAATATACTTTTAGACCCAGATAAACCGTCTGTACCTAGGAACTGTATGATTAGAATATACAGTAAAACCTCTCGAAGCGGCACCTCTAAGCAGCGGCTACCTCTAAGCAGCGGCAGGTAAATTTCCCCCCAGTAGTTTTCAGCGCATTTTAACCTCCAAGCAGCAACTCCTCCGCGAAGCGGTAAGCGGCCGTGTAATTCTCTTCCCTGAGGCTAGTTTAACCTCTGCGTAGCAACACCAGTGCAGCTATTTTTACATCAGTCTATCGTGTACACCAGAAATGTCACGCGGTCGGCTAATCACTGCTTGTATCCTGTTGAGAAGGTGTTAATTGGAATCAAGTTACAGTTGGACGGGAAACCAGCTGCATGCTATAAACATGCCTTTGTAGATCTAGGGTATTGCGGAAACGTGTGAAAGAAGTGTCAACTATTGATGCTGTTAACAGTAGGTTAGTTTTCTTTAATTGATCGGAAGATTAAAAGATATCACTGTATTGATTGCTTACTTAAAATATGTTTACGTTAGTGCTAAATGCAAACTGTCATTGTTTTCGGATGTCTGACTATAAATTCAACAACTAAATGGTGCAAAACAACTAAATAATGCTGAACTTAAATATACAGTATGAGTGTGCATGTACATACGTTTACATTTTTTTTATATGTTCAACAGCTTGCGTTTTCATCATGTACATACATTTTTATTTTTTTTGTGTTATACAACTTTTTTTTTTCATCATCAATAAATTATTTAAAAAATCATCTTCTGTTATCTCTTTTAACAATATATTGCATTTTCATTACCAAAGCAAAACTAAAACATATACTTAGGAAAATCTAATATTAGTACAAAACTATTAAAAAACACATTTTTTCTCGTCTTATTGAAACCTCTGAGCAGCAACACCTCTGAGCAGCAACACTTTTTCGTGCCTCCGCCAGATGTTGCTGTGGAGAGGTTTTACTGTACTTTTAGACCCAGATAAGCCATCTGTACATAGGAACTGTATGATTAGAATCTACTTTTAGACCCAGATAAGCCATCTGTACATAGGAGCTGTATGATTAGAATATACTTTTAGACCTAGATAAGCCATCTGTACATAGGAGCTGTATGATTAGAATCTACCTGTAGACCCAGATAAGCCATCTGTACATAGGAACTGTGATTAGAGTATACCTGTAGACCTAGATAAGCCATCTGTACATAGGAGCTGCATGATAAGAATCTACCTGTAGACCCAGATAAGCCATCTGTACATAGGAACTGTATGATTAGGGTCTACCTGTAGACCCAGATAAGCCATCTGTACATAGGAGCTGCATGATAAGAATCTACCTGTAGACCCAGATAAGCCATCTGTACATAGGAGCTGTATGATTAGAATATACTTTTAGACCCAGATAAGCCATCTGTACATAGGAGCTGTATGATCAGAATTTGCTGTTTTTGTTCTGATTAGTCCTGATTAGTACAGCTTGTTTCCTGCATGTCTGTGTGTGAGATCACCAAGGATATAGTATTGGTAGTACAGCTTGTTCCCTGCATGTCTGTGTGTAAGACCACCAAGAATACATTATATTGGTTACTTAGCCATATAGAATGCTATGGGTTTTACACAGCTGCATTTTGATTCTTGTTACATTTTACTTCTCAAATCACTGCTGAAACCATATAAAGTTTATTAAACCATAGGATAGCTTAATCAATCCGTATGGATGACTCTAATAATTATCGTTGTTTGCCACAATTTGTCAAATGTTTTGTCTTCTTGGAAGTCTTATTATACATGGTTATCTATTTATCTTTCACAATTGTTTACTAACATTGTAATCAAAGACGACTTACTCCACTTCAATAAGTATAGTTTTAATAAGAGCTTGTTACGAGGGATGATCCAAAATAACCCAGAATTTGTTTACAGTGTCAACATATTTTATTTAATATAAACGAAATATATACCATTAAAAAGAAGAATCATTCTGCTTTACAATAAATGTAATATCAAACAGTAAAACAAAATGTGACCTGCACATATAAATATAAATACACCAACTTGCCTACAGCGCACACTAATGTTAAAATCATGACAGCGTTGACGTTTAAACTTCGGGACGTTTAAAGTTTCTAGACATACACTCCATTGCATCCTATGCAACGACGATGCCTATGAACCCACTGCCTGAAAATATCTTCATACCACAAACAGTCATATTTCTTCACAATAGCTGATGTTGTCCTGTGCAGTTCAGTCAACGAATGGAATCGTTGGCCCTTCAGTTGCCGCTTAATTGATGGGAAGATCGCGAAATCAATTTGGGCCAGGTCTGGGTAATACGGTGGGTGCTGCACTGATCCGAAACCTAGGACCCCTATCTCTAGCTGCGTGGCCGCTGCTGTATGGGAGGAGGCGTTGTCCATGTGCAGCAGGAAATTCTCCATGGGAATCCCTGGGAGCTTCTTTTGTAGAGCGTCCACGAGATCACGTCGCAGTACCTGGTTTAAAATGAAATATAGGCTTTACATAGTTTCAAATTTTGCATTGAACTTTTACATTGATATTTAAATAAAAAATATTTCACATTAAATTAAATCAAGGGCGATTTATAAATATTTTAATGTACAAATTGTTATAATTAAGATCATTTTATGTTAAATGTGATTAACAATGAAGCACTTCAGTAAATTTTAAATCATTTAAATTATGCGGCTTTTGTATCATATACAGTCTCAGTACATAATTAATTATCCTGAATATTATTTATAGAAAATAGACTAAACCTTTAAATTTTATTACCTTACTGTAGTACCCATCATTCACCGTAGCTCCCTTAGGAACGGCATGCATAAGGATCATGCCCCAGATGTCTGCAAACATGATGAACATTGTCTTGCCGCCGCTCTTTGTTACCCGGGCCTTTACAGCGGGTGGCGAACCGCTTCACTTCCATACCGCAGACTGCTCCTTGGTCTCAGGATCATAGTTGTAGAGCCACTTCTCATCTGTAGTAATGATCCTCTGCAGGAACATGTCACCCTCTCATTCCATGCGCCGAATAAAGGTACAAGAGTCAAGAACTCGCCTGTCACGCACTTCTTGTTTCAGGACTCGCAGTATCCATCGTGCATAAACCTTATCAATAAGCAAAAAAAAATTGATATTTTTATTAAAAAAACTTAAAATAAAAACTTAAATAATGTTTTATAGTGAAAGCTAGGCTATAAACAAGTAATAATTATTATCATTATCTTCTAGTAAAAAATCTCATCAAGTACAATCAATCGTGTTTGTTAATCATTTTATTTAAAGTATGGTTATGATTTAATAAATTTATTTAAACTAGATAAAAAAAATGTATTTACCTTCGTCATGTGTAGTTCTTTCATCAGAATTTGATGCACTGTCCTGTAGCTCGCGCCAAATCTGCCAGCGAGCTCACGTGTGATGGCTCGCCTGTCTGCCTGTAGAGCCTCCTCAACAGATGATGTTAGTGACATGCGCATTTTCCGCTTTCGTCCCCTGCCTTCGTTGTCTTCTTGTTTTGTTCGACCCTAAGAAAATTGTTTATGCCATTCATAAACCATTGTTTGACTTAACTTTTCCTTGTGCGAAGTTTCCTTCAACATATTTAATGTTTTCGCGGGTGTTTTTCTTAATTCCTGACAAAATTTTATACAGCTCGAATTTCTTCACGATCTTATGACGACATTTCTGATGTTAAGAGTGTTGGTGCTATTGACAGTTAAAAGATGTTTACTTTTGAATCCAAGGCGTAAATGACGTAAAAATTGAACATGACGTCATTTAAATGTAATTTTACATTTTGGCATAATTTTGGCATGAATTTATTCATGATGTATATTAATTAAAATAAATAATAACGATTAATATTTTTGCACTGCGCCCCTACGCCTTAACTATGGTTATTTGAAAGCATCTTACACGTGGCATAATAATACACAAAAAAAAAATATTACGGACACTGATTTAGAGCATTATAACGTTATGAAATACATATATTTGACTTAAAAAATTGGGGAAAATTTATAGAATTCCGGGTAATTCTGGATCATCCCTTGTATAATGCACCCATTGCTCAGACAAACACAAACAATGTTGATCCAGATCATACAGACCCTTGCATATGGACCAGTATGATCTGGATCTCTGGACTGTTTGATACTCCTCGACTTATTAATCTGTTCCATGGTTGTATTTCAATTAAACAAACATAATAAATCCCTGTCATTACATTGAAGCCTACAATATATGACACTCTGGAGAGAAATGGTTGGGTATAACCATCTATTTATATAAACATCTATACAGATATGACATCTATATAATTAACAAGACATCATTAGTTGACTCTGCCTTTTTTGTAGTTTATAATAATTGAAAATAAAACAAAACATAAAACAGTCCAAAACATCTATGACATCAAAGATCATTTCCATAGGTTTACCTGGTGCAAAAAATATTATTACTTAACCAATTCTGTTCTATTTGGCCTGGATTTGTTTCAGTCAGAATTGGTGCCAGTTTCTATGTTAACCTGACATGTTTTTTACCCTCTTTGGCAACATTTATTCATCCCTCTCAGTAAACCACTTCCTGGTTAGAACTGTTATCTTTATGTATCCATTGTTATGACCAGAAAGATTTATTGGCTCTGTATTTATCCACTACTATCTTTTTTGTTGCTCATATCACTGAGCTATAGTAGATATGCATAAAGATACATTAAAGACTGATATATTTTTTAAATGCTTTAGACAATGGAATTTTCTTGGCATCTAACTTTGTTGATTTTTTGTTTTGTTTCTTTCATTCCTTTTGTTTGAGTTTGGGTGCTTAAGTTGCTGAGCTGTAGACTGCAGATGTCTTGTCTCTTTAAGAACTTACCAAAACCTTTTTAATCTCCTCATTGACTTAACATAAGCCACTGTTGGAGTGACAGACTAGTGGTGGGATAGTGTGCCATCCCTGACTTGACCATTTCATACAAGAACCACCTCCTGTGGCTGGTCAGGTCTCTCAACCCTAAAACTTTCAGCCAGCTGGACAGACTAAATCAGGCTTAGGCAAATTGTATGGATAGAGACTTAATATCTAATGGTGTAGATTATGACCAAATATTTGTGTACTGTGAGCTGGCTCATTTATATTTACACTGCTTGCTTAAACCCTGTCTGGTTGTGGTTAGCTTAAGACTTCAACAATAGAGCATGATTTGATATGTCCTGGAGATGACCACAACTATTGACCATTTAATCAGGTCACTGGCCTCTAAGGGACAGCTGCTCCATGAGTCCTTAACTGTGTTCTCCACAGAGAATCAAAATGTCATAAGCATCTCAAGACTAACTTCTTCATCAGTTGTTAACTTTGTTTACCCCTGCTCTCACCCACAGCTGAATATTTTGGCTTTCTTAGCTTCACAAAAATCTTCTTTTTGTTTGCTTGATAATCTTCTTTAACTGTTTGTCTCTTCAAAAGACATGTCTATGAAATCTGGGCCCATGGTTTTAAAAGATGAGATCTGTATCAGGGATCCTATTGGTCAATTCTTTAAATAATAATAATAATAATAATAATAATAATAATAATAATAATAATACATTCCAGTCAGTCAGATAATAGATGAAACTGCTGCAAGCACTGTGGTGGTTTTTACTGCTTTCGAAAAAAAAGGGTGAGATTTTTAGACAATGATAACCATATGTTGGGGGGAAAAAGTTTGAGAATTTTGTGTGAGATGGAGCGCCCTTTCCCAAACTATAACATTCAATATACTAATTCATTGATAAAAATGCTAACTGTAAGAACATGCTAGAAAAAAAAGGTTTTTTAATGAAGATATTGTAGTCAATCCAATGTTACATTTTTTGCACAATCAAATCCAGATTTGAATGAACTTGGTCAAATACATAATGCAACAATCAATAGCATGCCTGATTCCATTAACTTTTTTACATATTTATGCATTATTCTTTTTTAGGTCAAAGTGAATTGCAGATACATTACTCAAAACAAATAATTGAAATAATTTCTGGTATGGTTTATTGTTTTTAGATACGTTGTACATCAAACTAATAAAATTTTGGTTATATTGATAAACTCCAGCTATTGCTGGCTTAGAAAGACCCCCAGACATGTGTCCTGATAGAACCACTGCCGGTAAACTAGAAAGCCATACACTTATTGTCTTTGGATAATGTCGTCAAAGATGGGACGTATTATGGGATCACCCATGGCGGATGGCATCCAGATGGTTGTCCTGAGCATAACTCCAACAATATCAAAGCTATTGGCTTGAAACTTCCTAGGTGGATAGATCTTATTGAGACGAAGTGCAGTGCATAAGAACCATCACTCTGCACATCATGATGTTGGAGTTATTGCCCTTTGTTTAATTTTCTTGTCCAGAGCATAACTCCTACATTATCAAAGCTATTGACTTGAAACTTGATACATATAGGTCATATTGAGACAAAATGCAATGCATAGGAACCGTGACTCTGTTGTTCATGATTTTAGAGTTATGTGCCCCTTTGTTTTATTTTCTTGTCCTGAGCATAACTCCTATGTTTAATTGTTATCAAAGCTATTGATTTGAAACTTCGCAGGTGGATAGATCTCATTTAGACTGAGTGCATTGCATAAGAAGTGTCATTGTACACTTTATGATTTTGGAGTTATTACTCTTAGTTCAATTTAATGCACTATGTTGTCTGGACCATACTCCTACATTATCAAAGCTATTGACTGGAAACTTCATAATCATAGGTGGATAGATGTTATTGACACAGAGTGCATTTCACAAGAACCATCACTCTCCTCTTCTTATTTTTGAGTAATGCCCCTTTCTACACAAATGCCATTACTCCCATGTAAATTTTTGTTTATTTGATGTATATATTCCCCTTTGATTTTTTTTTCACTTACCCAGATTGCAGTCCACAATCATGCCAGAGTGCATTGCACAACAGTGCACAGCACTTCGGCAGATTAAAGATTTTTTTTTATGTTATTCTACTTTAATTTCAGTTTTTCTTGCAATAAACCAGAGTGCAGTCCAAAACTTTGCCATACTGCATTGCACCAGAGTGCACGGCAGTTTGTTTCAAATTGCTGTATTGAGACGGCATATTTTGCTCCATCTTTCTGTGCTCTTGTTTCTTCAAGGGGTCACCTCTACCCACACAGGCCACAGCTCTCTTTCTTCTTCAAGGGGTCACCTCTACCCACACAGGCCACAGCTCTCTTTCTTCTTCAAGGGGTCACCTCTACCCACACAGGCCACAGCACTCTTTCTTCTACAAGGGGTCACCTCTACCCACACAGGCCACAGCACTCTTTCTTCCACAAGGGGTCACCTCTACCCACACAGGCCACAGCACTCTTTCTTCTTCAAGAGGTCACCTCTACCCACACAGGCCGCAGCACTCTTTCTTCTTCAAGGGGTCACCTCTACCCACACAGGCCACAGCACTCTTTCTTCTACAAGGGGTCACCTCTACCCACACAGGCCACAACACTCTTTCTTCTGCAAGGGGTCACCTCTACCCACACAGGCCACAGCACTCTTTCTTCTTCAAGGGTCACCTCTACCCACACAGGCCACAGCACTCTTTTTTCTACAAGGGGTCACCTCTACCCACACAGGCCACAGCATTCTTTCTTCTACAAGGGGTCACCTCTACCCACACAGGCCACAGCACTCTTTCTTCTTCAAGGGATCACCTCTACCCACACAGGCCGCAGCACTCTTTCTTCTGCAAGGGATCACCTCTACCCATACAGGCCGCAGCACTCTTTCTTCTTCAAGGGTCACCTCTACCCACACAGGCCACAACACTCTTTCTTTTGCAAGGGGTCACCTCTACCCACACAGGCCACAGCACTCTTTCTTCTGCAAGGGGTCACCTCTACCCACACAGGCCACAACACTCTTTCTTTTGCAAGGGGTCACCTCTACCCACATAGGCCACAACACTCTTTCTTCTGCAAGGGGTCACCTCTACCCACACAGGCCACAGCACTCTTTCTTCTTCAAGGGTCACCTCTACCCACACAGGCCACAACACTCTTTCTTCTGCAAGGGTCACCTCTACCCACACAGGCCACAGCACTCTTTCTTCTTCAAGGGTCACCTCTACCCACACAGGCCACAGCACTCTTTCTTCTTCAAGGGTCACCTCTACCCACACAGGCCACAGCACTCTTTCTTCTGCAAGGGATCACCTCTACCCACACAGGCCACAGCACTCTTTCTTCTGCAAGGGGTCACCTCTACCCACACAGGCCGCAGCACTCTTTCTTCTTCAAGGGGTCACCTCTACCCACACAGGCCACAACACTCTTTCTTCTGCAAGGGGTCACCTCTACCCACACAGGCCACAGCACTCTTACTTCTGCAAGGGTCACCTCTACCCACACAGGTCACAGCACTCTTTCTTCTGCAAGGGGTCACCTCTACCCACACAGGGCACAGCACTCTTTCTTCTGCAAGGGGTCACCTTTGCCAACTTGGCCACAGCACCCTTTTTTCTGCATCTTCAAAGTTTTTGTAAATAAAAACTTACCTACTAGTTACCATAAAATTTCAGATTTCTATCTGATACTGTCTTTTGTTATCTTATTATTGGTCTAATGACTTTTATGTCCTGTTGTCAGCAATCTGATAAAACAAGCTAATGAAACAAGCAGAATGAACTGTCCCAGGGGATAATGGTGGGATGAAAGGCTTAATTAACCCTGGGGTTGGCCAACACTCCAAACCTCTTTATAGGACGTTACTGAATATTAAACATAACATAAGATGTTGTTCTCAGCGTCCACTGACCAAAACGTCTGGTTCTTGTTCTACTGAGGAGTGTGGACTCCAGATGCACTGAGAGATTAGCTCTGTTGATAATTTAATATGCCTCTTTATTACATTGTCCATTTTGAAATGGGTTGTTTAGAATGCTTACTTTTGCTGATTTTGCCTCTTTCTTATATTGAGAATATAGAAAATGAAGCTTATATTGTAAAGTGTTTGTAGATTCTTTGTCAGAAAAACTTTGAAAATATAATAAAATTTAATTAGTGTTGTTACTTACTAAAATGTTTGTTGTGTGCATGGGCAATATGGAGGCATGACTGAAATCAGTTTGTGCTTCAGTCTGTCCATCTATCCATCATTCTGACTGTCTGACCATCTATCCATCATTCTGACAGTCTGACCATCTATCCATCATTCTGGCAGTCTGTCCATCTATCCATCATTCTGACTGTCTGTCCATCTATCCATCATTCTGACTGTCTGACCATCTATCCATCATTCTGACTGTCTGACAATCTATCCATCATTCTGACTGTCTGACAATCTATCCATCATTCTGACTGTCTGACCATCTATCCATCATTCTGACAGTCTGGCCATCTATCCATCATTCTGACTGTCTGACCATCTATCCATCATTCTGACAGTCTGACCATCTATCCATCATTCTGACAGTCTGACCATCTATCCATCATTCTGACAGTCTGTCCATCTATCCATCATTCTGACTGTCTGTCCATCTATCCATCATTCTGACAGTCTGTCCATCTATCCATCATTCTGACAGTCTGACCATCTATCCATCATTCTGACTGTCTGTCCATCTATCCATCATTCTGACTGTCTGTCCATCTATCCATCATTCTGACTGTCTGTCCATCTATCCATCATTCTGACTGTCTGACCATCTATCCATCATTCTGACAGTCTGACCATCTATCCATCATTCTGACTGTCTGTCCATCTATCCATCATTCTGACAGTCTGTCCATCTATCCATCATTCTGACAGTCTGACCATCTATCCATCATTCTGACAGTCTGTCCATCTATCCATCATTCTGACTGTCTGCTCATCTATCCATCATTCTGACTGTCTGACCATCTATCCATCATTCTGACAGTCTGTCCATCTATCCATCATTCTGACAGTCTGACCATCTATCCATCATTCTGACAGTCTGACAATCTATCCATCATTCTGACAGTCTGACCATCTATCCATCATTCTGACAGTCTGACCATCTATCCATCATTCTGACAGTCTGACCATCTATCCATTATTCTGACAGTCTGACCATCTATCCATCATTCTGACAGTCTGTCCATCTATCCATCATTCTGACTGTCTGTCCATCTATCCATCATTCTGACAGTCTGTCCATCTATCCATCATTCTGACAGTCTGACCATCTATCCATCATTCTGACTGTCTGTCCATCTATCCATCATTCTGACTGTCTGACCATCTATCCATCATTCTGACTGTCTGACCATCTATCCATCATTCTGACAGTCTGGCCATCTATCCATCATTCTGACTGTCTGACCATCTATCCATCATTCTGACAGTCTGACCATCTATCCATCATTCTGACAGTCTGACCATCTATCCATCATTCTGACAGTCTGTCCATCTATCCATCATTCTGACTGTCTGTCCATCTATCCATCATTCTGACAGTCTGACCATCTATCCATCATTCTGACAGTCTGACAATCTATCCATCATTCTGACAGTCTGACCATCTATCCATCATTCTGACAGTCTGACCATCTATCCATCATTCTGACAGTCTGTCCATCTATCCATCATTCTGACTGTCTGACCATCTATCCATCATTCTGACAGTCTGACCATCTATCCATCATTCTGACAGTCTGACCATCTATCCATCATTCTGACAGTCTGTCCATCTATCCATCATTCTGACTGTCTGACCATCTATCCATCATTCTGACTGTCTGACCATCTATCCATCATTCTGACAGTCTGACCATCTATCCATCATTCTGACAGTCTGACCATCTATCCATCATTCTGACAGTCTGTCCATCTATCCATCATTCTGACAGTCTGACCATCTATCCATCATTCTGACTGTCTGACCATCTGTCCATCATTCTGACTGACCGTCTATCCATCATTCTGACTGTCTGACCATCTATCCATCATTCTGACAGTCTGTCCATCTATCCATCATTCTGACAGTCTGACCATCTATCCATCATTCTGACAGTCTGACCATCTATCCATCATTCTGACAGTCTGACCATCTATCCATCATTCTGACAGTCTGACCATCTATCCATCATTCTGACTGTCTGACCATCTATCCATCATTCTGACAGTCTGACCATCTATCCATCATTCTGACAGTCTGACCATCTATCCATCATTCTGACTGTCTGTCCATCTATCCATCATTCTGACTGTCTGACCATCTATCCATCATTCTGACAGTCTGTCCATCTATCCATCATTCTGACAGTCTGACCATCTATCCATCATTCTGACAGTCTGACCATCTATCCATCATTCTGACAGTCTGACCATCTATCCATCATTCTGACAGTCTGACCATCTATCCATCATTCTGACTGTCTGACCATCTATCCATCATTCTGACTGTCTGTCCATCTATCCATCATTCTGACAGTCTGACCATCTATCCATCATTCTGACAGTCTGACCATCTATCCATCATTCTGACTGTCTGTCCATCTATCCATCATTCTGACTGTCTGACCATCTATCCATCATTCTGACAGTCTGTCCATCTATCCATCATTCTGACAGTCTGACCATCTATCCATCATTCTGACTGTCTGTCCATCTATCCATCATTCTGACAGTCTGACCATCTATCCATCATTCTGACAGTCTGACCATCTATCCATCATTCTGACTGTCTGTCCATCTATCCATCATTCTGACAGTCTGACCATCTATCCATCAATAGACACAATATCATCTGGGCTCCTTCTACATTTTTTTGTCAGCTTTGATCAAATTTCATGATTATCTTTTGTACCAATAGATGAGAGCTTAAGGTGTTAATGATTATTCAGAGATGATTAAGATTCCTTTTTTTCTTCAAAAGCTGTTCTCTTCAGATAAAAATGTAATTTTACATTGGGACTTCATGATCAATTTTATCCTATCTTTATATTATATTTTTCTTAACTTATGATTTGCTTAATGAATCAAATGTTTGTTTTCTTCAGGGAGCTTCTAGAGGTGAGTCACGAGGATGAGAAATTAGCATACAAACTCCACGGCTACGTCACCAATGCCAACTACTCCTTAAAGAAAGGCACCTTCTTGCTCTTCATAAATCGTGAGTTTCCATAATGTCTTTCTTTCTTATGTCTAGGCAATTACCTGTTAGATTAACATGTTTGCAAGTTTACTATTAACAACTTAGGTCAAATATAAACCTATTCGTATAACTCTTTGAATGGTACAATACCAAAGTTTAATAAAAGAAATAAATCACCCAGGACTGCATTTTTTATTCCCATAAGGTTGTTCTATGGTAATTAGGCTTGTTGTTCATGGTAATTAGGCTTGTTGTTCTATGGTAATTAGGCTTGTTGTTCTATGGTAATTAGGCTTGTTGTTCTATGGTAATTAGGCTTGTTGTTCTATGGTAATTAGGCTTGTTGTTCTATGGTAATTAGGCTTGTTGTTCTATGGTAATTAGGCTTGTTGTTCTATGGTAATTAGGCATGTTGTTCTATGGTAATTAGGCTTGTTGTTCTATGGTAATTAGGCTTGTTGTTCTATGGTAATTAGGCTTGTTGTTCTATGGTAATTAGGCTTGTTGTTCTATGGTAATTAGGCTTGTTGTTCATCAATCTGCAAGCAATTTATTGTGGATACAACCCTTCCTTTTATTTCTCAGCATAGATTCTTCATACTTGCAAGAAGAATGATGTTAAGTCGAGTGTTAAGATAACTTATTTGATTATTATTTCCAGAGTTGTTTTCCATATTTTATATGTCCTTAGCAAATTTGTGTGTGCAGTACTAACCCTTGATTCCTCACCGATGTTTCTCTTTCCTTGCATAAATGATTTGTTGTACATGTTTTTATGTGCAGTTGTGTGTTAAGGTGAAATAACCAACAACTGCATTACTCTTTTAAACAGTTAATGCCCATAGTGTATGTTTCTTTGGAATTTCTTGTGTTGATAACTAGCATAATTTATTGCCAAGCATACTTAAATTGGCAAAGATGATTGGTATCAATGTGCATTTGTGGCTCATAATGCTCCATCTGGCTGTGATATTGTATATATTTAGTCCTAAAATCATGGATGCTAACTAAAAAAATGCAATTACAAATTTAGCACACACACAAACAGTAACAACTTAAGCTCCACTTGTCCAGAAAAAAGTGCAGCTTTTGTTATGAAATACTTGTTAGCATATGTATTGTGTGACAATTTTCTACTTCCACCTTCAAGAGAAAAAAGATTTATTCCACAACTTATAATTTTGTGTTCATAAGGAAGATACAGATGACAAAATAAAGGGATATTAAAGAAGGAAAGCAAACTTTTTTTCAAGATTTGTTTTGTTTTGTTTTTGAAATACATTGCAGCGACCATTTATGATCATTATAGCAACTTTTAGCTTTTGGTGGAGGAAGACGCCAGGCACATGTCTGGGTAGAACCACCAGCACACCGCAAGTCAGTTTGAAGACCTTCTCACATTAAGACCTTAGCCCCGAACAGGACTCAAACCCACGCGGTGAGAGGCTAAGCATTCAGAGAAGAGGCGACTCTACCACTATGCCATGGGTGCTCCCCTTTTTTTCAAGATAAGATTATTGCACTGTGTTTTTTATTATACTTTTCCCTTCATATATTACAATTATATACATTTTAATTTAAGGATTGCACATTTTTTGCTTTTTGTGTAATTTTCCTATTGTAGTGTTGTCCTATTGTAGTGTTGTGTTAATTCTGCTTCTATTAAATCTCAATGATCTGAAGTTTTGAGCATGAGCATTTTCTTTGATCTTTTTTGACTTTGCAGACACTAGGACAAAATTCTCTCTTTTATTGCCTCATTATATTAATCAGGTATTTTTTTTTATAGTTAGTGAACACAAATATTTAACTTTGGTCAAGATATGTCAGGCTTGCAACTACAGTCACAATGAACCACAGTTGTTCACAAATAGCAGGAAATTGGTAACAGGACAATTATATTGCCCTACTAGTGTTAATGTATTGTGTTATAAACAAAACAAGTCCTATGATATATTTTAGAACATAGAAATGTAACATTGTTGACATGAAGTTGAATAAGGTTAGTAAGAATTTGGCCTTAATTCTGATTCCAGTACAGAGGAAATTACCACTGCTGAAAGCTGAGAGACACACACATGACTTTATTAAAATGTAAATACTTGCATTTTAATAAGAACAAAGTATATATTTTTTAACACAATTAGTATCATAATTGGCTGTAGTTTACAAATGTGATTTTTGTTTGGAATGATAGAGCAAATTTTAATAAAAAAAGATGCTCTAAACTTAGGGTAGTTTAAAACACACTACCTAAAAACTTAATTGCAGTAGATTAAAGTAATCATTGTGAGGCAGCTGCTGGGGTAGTAATAAAAAGTCAATGAGCAGCAAAGGGTTAAATTGCAATTTTATTCAACAATTTGATTAAATTACTAAAATTTTACACAAATACTATAATATTTCCATTTTTAAAATATTTTTAGCAAAATTTAAAGAAATGCATTCTGTTTTATTGTACCGTAAAGTTTAAAAAACCAACTTTGATAAAGATCTCATGCTGTCTGGCAGTTGTTCTGATCCTGGTGCTTAGTTTATTGTTTAGAGATAGCAGCAGTGAAATATTTTATTGTTGATAATCATCTTCTTGATATGGCTCTCATCTTCTTGATATGGCTCATGCATAATCTGTCATGATGTTGATAAATACCTTACTTTATTCACGGACATTCTTCGAAGAACTATGGTTTATTAAGGAAGCTAGAGGGATATATTTTATTATACAAAACCCTAAGTTCTACTACTATGCCAGCTTTTGTAAATTTTCATGAAGGAGATCTGTAGAGTTATTAATTCAACTCCTTGTTTTTATGATTGTTCCAAATCTATTTATTGTGAAAGAAAGAGACTTGCAAAATATCTGTCTAGTCTCCCAAGCATGCCACTGGCAAAAATATGCTTGCATCATCTAGTACCTCACTTTATTCCCAATTCTTTTAAAGCTGTAGATCTCAGTTATTGTTGTGCAGCTATAAATTCCCAACAAATATGCCAGGCAAACCCAATCAACACTGCAATAAATCTCTGTGAAATAGAGTCAAAGCTATTTGTACTTTTTGTTTTGCTTTTGTTTTGAATTGGCAATGCAAGAACTGTCAATACCTCAGTGACCAAATACATCTGGGATCTTCCTCAACTAGAGTAGCTAATGTCCATGAACTAAGTTTATTATTATGGGTACATAAAAGAACATTTTTGCTATTCCCCGGTTGATAGCTCTTTTTCAGAATTAAACATAAATGAACGGCCATCACTTTTTAGCGAACCTGAGCACAATGTGCTCAAAGGGAGCTTTTGTGATACCGCTTTGTCTGGCGTCCATTGTCCGTCGTCAACATTTTAGCTTGTGAACACACTACAGGCCACAGTTTTTATCCAATCTTCATTAAACTTGGTCAGAATGTTTGTCTGCATGAAATCTTGGATGTGTTCATAACTTGGTCGAATTGGGTCAAAAAGTAGTCACTAGGTCAAATCTTAGAAAAATCTTGTAAACACACTAGAGGCCACATTTATAGGCCAATCTTCATCACCGGCTGCAATAGCTCAGGTGGTAGAGCGTCTGCTTGAGGATCAGGAGTAGTGGGTTCAAACCCTGGCCAGGTCAAACCAAAGACTTTAAAGTTGGTAGTAGTGGCTACCCTCTTAACACTCGGGGCTAAGGGGACACTATTATGTCTAACTCATCAGTGTCAGTATTATGGACTGGCCGCGTTCAGTCCCTGGGCACCTCATAAGTGCCCCTGTGCTATAATGATAGAAATGTCGCTGCACAGTATCGGCAAAAAATGCCGGCAAATCCAATCCAATCCAATATTCATCAAACTTGGTCAAAATGTTTGTCTGCATGAGATCTTGGATGAGTTTGATATTGGGTCACATGGGGTCAAAAAGTAGATCATTGGGTCAAAATTTAGAAAAGGCTTGTGAGCACACTAGAGGCCCCATTTATGCATGACATCTTGGATGAGTTCATAACTGGGTCACGTGGGGTCATAAAAGAGGTCACTATGTCAAAACTTAGAAAAAGCATGTGAACACACTAGAGGCCACATTCATAGCCCGTTCTTCACCAAACTTAATCAGATTGTTTGTCTGCGTAAAATCTTGGATGAGTGTATTATTGGGTCATGTGGGTTCAAAAAGTAGGTCACTAGGTCACATTTTAGAAAACCTTGTGAAAACACTTAGAGGCCACATTGATGGCCCAATCTTCACCAAATTTGGCCAGAATGTTTGCCAGTATGAAATTTTACATATGTTTCGAAATGGGTCATTTGGATTCACTAGGTAACTTCGTAAACTTCCAGAAAATATTATCAACCAAGCGGCCACACTAATGGTCCAATCTTCACCAAAGATTTCTAAAGTAAATAACTCTTAATTATTTGATGATAGATTTTGCTTAGTTTCAAATCTGGTTGCATAAACAGATTCATTTGGTGATATTAACTTCATATTTAATAAAAATATAAATGATATTTAAAATATATTTTAGATTACCATGTGTTCTTTGACTAAGTATTTATTTTTTTGTCAAAAATGTCAAACTTAAAAGTTTGGACAGTTTAAAAAAAAAAGTAGTAATGACCAACTCATAAAAAGCAAACCAAGCAATGCACTTTTTTCAATTATGTCTTTGCAGTTAATATAAAATAAAAATACCTTAATAACACAGATTTGAAACCAAGCACAAATTATGATAGAACTAACCTAAAACAAGTTTTGCAATAAAACATCTGTTGTTACAGTTACCAGGGAGCTTTTCAAAGTTTAAGAACCCAAAACATACACGTTAAGACAAACACACATTAAAACCACCCAGCAAATGCATTAGGGCTGATCACTTATTTCTAATATGTTGTAATAAAAAGATAGGTATTCGATGCTTTCTTATAAGATGTCAGTGTTTCACAGTTCATTTTGTGACCTCAGCTGTCTTAGCGGGGAATAGATTTTTAATAATTCTTTGATATTATATGGGGCTACTCCATTTAGTGCCTTATAGATGCGCTTGATGACCTTATATTCAATATTCCAACGTACTGGAAGCCAATGGAGCTGCTTCGGCACTGGTGCGATGTGGGGATGTTTTGGTGATTAGGAGCGCCGCAGTGTTCTGCACAGTTTGTAACCTGTTTACAATTGTCTGATTTGATCCACAGAATATTGCATCGCAATAATCTAACCTAAATTGTGGAGTTGACAAGTGATTTTATCGTATACTCTGTGAGATACTGTCCTATTTGACCAACGTGTCTGATATGTGGATAACATGCTCGAGCCAATGTAGTTACGTGCTTCTCTTTATCGAGATTTGGGTCAAGGATTGCACCTTGGTTTCAAAGAAGACTTTACCACAGAGTCTTCAACATTAATTGAAAATCAATTGTGACTGGATTACGTTTTGAGTGGAAAACAATGACCTCTATTTTTTCTGCATTTAATTTCAGAAAGTTTTTGTTCATCCAGCAGGCAATATCATTAAGACAGGCTTCGATTCATTGAAGGGTTGACGTTTGTGATGATTCCACCTTGGGTTTGAATGCCAGGTACAGCTGGGAGTTGTCCGCATAGAAATGGTTCTGCAGTTCATGTTTCCTGCAAATGGTGCCAACCGGTTTCGTATACATTGCAAAGTTTTTGGGACCCAATACAGAGCTTTGTGGAGGAGAGTTTGGTGAGCTGCACACAAGTTAAGCATGACTAGCACGGTGGCTTTGTTATGGTCCAGAGAGTTTACAATGTCATTTTGAACACGTATTAATGCTGTCTCTATAGACTGGTGTTTTCTACATGCATATTGGAAGACCTTTTGAAGTTTATGGATTTCAAGATGTTGCTCAATTCGCTTATCCACTACTTTTTCTAACTCTTTGGAAGCCCTGTTTTTTTAATCAGGGTCTCAGTCGCAAGCTTTTGAGTGCAGCTGGCACATAGCCTTGCTCAATAGAAATGAAAACTATTTTTGTAACAATCAGTACAAGTTTTGGTAGGCACTCTTCCAGGAGCCAAGTTGGGATTCGGTCCAATTCACACGCTTTACTTGGTGGTTGAGTGACATCGTAGACATCGTAGTTTGGAGAAAACTCACGTAGCTGTTCGTCATGAAAAGGCAGTTTGAATTTATCACAATTATACTCCATGTTAGCAGGTTTGTTAGCTGTTACATCTGATCGTATAGTCTCAATTTTATCCATAAAAATATTGCTAAAACTTTGCGCAAGTTCCTTATCTGACTTGCAAGACGGAAGCACGACATTATTTGATATACCCATCAAGTGTTTAATGATTTTTGATAGCCTTTTTTGATCATGCCCACAGGACTCCACTTTATCACTGTCATATCGAACATTTGATTGCTTCAATAGTTTATTTTCTGATATATTTGATGATGAACAGTTATTTTTGTAAGTTTCCACTTGCATTCAAGTTTGCGCCGAAGATGTTTCCTCTTGTGCAGCTCCTCAGTGAACGACTGGCATGATGGGCAAAGAACAATCATCTTGGTCCGCAAGGGAGCATGTTTATTGAGATGTGCAGAGAGTTCATCATTGTACATTTCAACAAGTTTGTCAGCATTGTCACAGTCCAGCTCTTGTTGCAGTACAGTGGATGTTCCTATTTCCCTTTTGAATTCTTTGATATTGAATGGTTTATTGAAATTATAAACTGACTAAACATAGAACAAGTAAATCTACTACCTGTGTACATGATGGATGGTTTTAGATCTACTACCTGTACATTATGAATGATTCTAGATCTATTACTTGTGTGCATGATGAATGGTATTAGATCTAGTACCTGTGTACATAATGGATGGTTTTAGATATACTACCTATGTACTTTTGGATGGTTTTCAATCTGTAACCTGTGAACATGATTGATGGTTTTCGAACTGTTACCTGTGTACATGATGGATGGTTTTAGATCTACTACCTGTGTACATGATGGATGGTTTTAGATCTACTACCTGTGTACATGATGGATGGTTTTAGATCTACTACCTGTGTGCATGATGGATGGTTTTAGATTTGCTACCTGTGTACATGATGGATGATTTTAGATCTACTACTTGTGTACATGATGGATGGTTTTAGATCTACTACCTGTGTGCATGATGGATGGTTTTAGATCTACTACCTGTGTACATGATAGATGGTTTTAGATTTGCTACCTGTGTACATGATAGATGATTTTAGATCTACTACTTGTGTACATGATAGATGGTTTTAGATTTGCTACCTGTGTGCATGATGGATGATTTTAGATCTACTACTTGTGTACATGATAGATGGTTTTAGATTTGCTACCTGTGTACATGATGGATGATTTTAGATCTACTACTTGTGTACATGATAGATGGTTTTAGATCTGTTACCTGTGTACATGATGGATGATTTTAGATCTACTACTTGTGTACATGATAGATGGTTTTAGATTTGCTACCTGTGTACATGATGGATGATTTTAGATCTACTACTTGTGTACATGATAGATGGTTTTAGATTTGCTACCTGTGTGCATGATGGATGATTTTAGATCTACTACTTGTGTACATGATAGATGGTTTTGGATCTACTACCTGTGTACATGATGGATGATTTTAGATCTACTACCTGTGTACTTGATGGATGGTTTTAGATTTGCTACCTGTGTGCATGATGGATGATTTTAGATCTACTACCTGTGTACATGATAGATGGTTTTAGATCTGTTACCTGTGTACATGATGGATGATTTTAGATCTACTACCTGTGTACATGATAGATGGTTTTTGTATAACACTCTTCATTGACAGTTATCTAGGTACCAGTACAGTGACATTGTACCCTATTTACTCAGTAACATGGTTACATACTGCCTTATACAAGGTTAGGATTTATAGAATCACATGCTGCTAAGCTTTGTTTATACTGTCATACTGACCTAAATCTTTATTATCTACATGTTAATAAATCACTTTGTTGAGCCTTGTGCTTCAAATAAGGTCCTAAGAATTGTGTTTCAAATAATGTGTGTTAAATTGTTTGGTAATGATCTTTTAAGTTGATTTTCTATTTGAATATGTATATTTCCAGATCGTCTGGTAGAGTCAAGTGCCCTCAAGAAAGCTATAGATGTGGTATACCAGGCCTATCTCCCTAAGAACTCCCACCCTTTCCTTTATCTCAGGTAGGTTCAGTCTTCTAGTTCAATATTGATCCTACATTTCAAAAAACTGTTATTATAATACTTTCAGTAGATTACAAGTGACAATGTTTCTATAGCTACTACAGTCTTATCTTCTACCGCAGGTGGGTTCATTCAGCAGTAAAACTGTTGATAAATAAAAATACATATTTATACACTATTCAATATTCTCAAAAGTGTATTCTATCTATAGCTGATAACGTAGCTGGTGCTCTGCAGGTAAGTCTTTTCTGCAGGTACATGTACACAATGCTGTAGATTTGTTAGTATCAATCAAATTTAGTATTTCTTAGAAGTTTATTCTCCGTTATAGCTAAACTGACCTGTAGTTCATAACAGGTTGTCTTATATTGACAAATTAGACTTTCTTTTCTTCATTTTCTTCTTCTGGCAGATTTTAAAATAAAATCAGAAAACCGAATGGACTCTGTATGAGGTCTTATACAAATCCAACGAGAAAAGTTTTTTTATCATTTTATTTTTTAATGACATTGAGCAATAGCTTGAGCATATTGGAATCGTGTTGAAACTTTTAACTATGATCAAGTCAACTACAAGATGTAGCAATGTGCAGAAAGGGGAGGTTATGGTGTTTTATGCAGGATATGGCTGCAGTAATTATGTGACACTTGTTGCAGGGATTATTTCTGGTTTTTGTATCTCAGTAGTAAGTTTAATAGAGCACAAAGATAGATTTGCTAACTATTGTAATATAAAAATGATACCTTGTAGAAAAGTTGTATAATGCATAAAACGTTGAGATTTATGCTTCGGTAAAATTCAAGTTGCCCAATGTCAAAATATATACATAGTTCATGAAGACAAATAACAGCCCAACTGAACATATACAGTATGTAGTTGCATAGCCATACAATCAGGATTATTCTAGCATTCTGGCCTGTGCATCAATTGATTGACTTAACAATTACATACCACCAATGTTTTTTACCACTCCATGAAAGTTTCAGAAATATATTTAAAAATTGGCCAGTTTATGATGATTATTATTCACTGTTTCAAATATTCATTTTATTGAAAATTGTCAATTGAATAGGAATTTATCTAAAAACAGAATCCAGAATGATCCACTCTATTTGTGATTAATAAATTTCTGCATGCAGTTACTATTATGTGTTACATGCCAGGAAAACACATAGTATCATTAATTGTATTCTGTTTGCAAGACTTTAGAAAGATTGTTTTTAACTGAAAATAAAATAAAAGTACCTTTTTATCCAGGACTGGGATAACATATTGCTTTGCTCCCATCTTTTATTTGCAAACCTGTCTAATTTGTTAATAGCAGAATGAACAGCCTATGAGTATTGTGTTCTTAATTTTTCCTCACTAATTCTGCTTTACCACTTTATATATCATTATATTCAGCTTTCAACTCAAGTAGTTCTAATGCATGATGCCACTGTGACCCTTAAGGCCTTTGATTTTTACATTTTTTTTTACTTCCGTGGTAAAAAGGCATGCATCTCCACTAAGAGCAATTTAAGATTGTTTCTTTGTTCCAGGAACTTCCTGGATAAAAAATGGGTATTCTTGTGGAAATTTTAAATGTGGCAATTATGCTTTTGTTAATTATTTATTTCTGGTTACTGCCAGAAGGAAAACCTATATCTATGTTTACTTAATTGTTTAAAAGGTCCTTCAGTCTTAGACACATATGGTGTGCCAATATTAAAAATTGAGAACTGGAGACCAATGTCTTGACATTTGGTTGCTTACAGAAATTGTAGAGAATTACTTGAGTTGGACTAAACAGTTACTACTTGCCTTAAACCATTGCAGTTTCAATTTTTATCTCACCTTTTTGAATAAAAACTATAAAGCAACAGTCATGATCCCTTCTACTGGCATTGGAGCTATAGCCATGAATACTGTGTTGGTGTTGGAGCTATAGTCATGATCCCCTGTGTTGGTGTTGGAGCTATAGCCATGATCCCCTGTGTTGGTGATGGAGCTATAGCCATGATCCCCTGTGTTGGTGATGGAGCTATAGCCATGATCCCCTGTGTTGGTGATGGAGCTATAGCCATGATCCCCTGTGTTGGTGTAAGAGCTATAGCCATGATCCCCTGTGTTGGTGTTGGAGCTATAGCCATGATCCCCTGTGTTGGTGTAAGAGCTATAGCCATGATCCCCTGTGTTGGTGTAAGAGCTATAGTCATGATAACCTGTGTTGGTGTTGTAGCTATAGCAATGATCCCCTGTGTTGGCATTGGAGCTATATTCATGATCCCCTGTGTTGGTGTTGAAGCTATAGTCATGATCCCCTGTGTTGACATTGTAGCCATAGCAATGATCCCCTGTGTTGGTATTATAGCTATAGCCATGATCCCCTGTGTTGGTATTGGAGCTATAGCCATGATCCCCTATTGGTATTATAGCTATAGCCATGGTCCCCTGTGTTGGTATTGGAGCTATAGCCATAATCCCCTGTGTTGGTGTTGGAGCTATAGCTATGATCCCCTGTGTTGGTGTTGGAGCTATAGCCATGATCCCCTGTGTTGGTGTTGTAGCTATAGTCATGATCCCCTGTGTTGGCATTGTATCTATAGCCATGATCCCCTGTGTTGGCATTGTATCTATAGCCATGATCCCCTGTGTTGGTGTTGTAGCTATAGTCATGATCCCTTCTACTGGCATTGGAGCTATAGCCATGATCCCCTGTGTTGGTGATGGAGCTATAGTCATGATCCCTTCTACTGGCATTGGAGCTATAGCCATGATCCCCTGTGTTGGTGTTAGAGCTATAGCCATGATCCCCTGTGTTGGTGTTAGAGCTGTAGCCATGATCCCCTGTGTTGGTGTTGGAGCTGTAGCCAGGATCCCCTGTGTTGGCATTGTATCTATAGTCATGATCCCCTGTGTTGGTGTTGTAGCTATAGTCATGATCCCCTGTGTTGGTGTTGGAGCTATAGCCATGATCCCCTGTGTAGGCATTGTATCTATAGCCATGATCCCCTGTGTTGGTGTTGTAGCTATAGTCATGATCCCTTCTACTGGCATTGGAGCTATAGCCATGATCCCCTGTGTTGGTGATGGAGCTATAGTCATGATCCCTTCTACTGGCATTGGAGCTATAGCCATGATCCCCTGTGTTGGTGTTAGAGCTGTAGCCATGATCCCCTGTGTTGGTGTTAGAGCTATAGCCATGATCCCCTGTGTTGGTGTTGGAGCTGTAGCCATGATCCCCTGTGTTGGTGTTGGAGCTATAGCCATGATCCCCTGTGTTGGTGTTGGAGCTATAGTCATGATCCCCTGTGTTGGTGTTGGAGCTATAGTCATGATCCCCTGTGTTGGTGTTGGAGCTGTAGCCATGATCCCCTGTGTTGGTGTTGGAGCTGTAGCCATGATCCCCTGTGTTGGTGTTGGAGCTATAGCCATGTAGCCATGAAACCTGCGTTGGTGTTGGAGCTATAGCCATGATCCCCTGTGTTGGTGTTGTAGCTTTAGTCATGATCCCCTGTGTTGGTGTTAGAGCTATAGCCATGATCCCCTGTGTTGGTGTTAGAGCTATAGCCATGATCTCCTGTGTTGGCATTGTAGCTACAGCCATGATCCCCTGTGTTGGTGTTGGAGCTATAGCCATGTAGCCATGAAACCTGCGTTGGTGTTGGAGCTATAGCCATGATCCCCTGTGTTGGTGTTGGAGGTATAGGCATGATCCCTTGTGTTGGTATTGGAGCTATAGTCATGATCCCCTGTGTTGGCATTGTAGCTATAGCCATGATCCCCTGTGTTGGTGTTGTTTAACATTTATGAGGTTTATAAGGTTTGTGTCAACTTCCATTATGAAAAACCATTAAATATATTTACTTCAAACTTTAAGTACTTGGTCGCTATCAAAAGCTTTACCCTTTTCATTAGGGAAGGTTATCCTGAAATTTGTTTTGGCATAGTTATGGCACCTTTTTTATTTAGACTTTTCAGTGTTTTTCTATCTATTGCATTAGCAGCTTATACAATGTTACTGATCAGGGTAAAAGCAGCCGACTTAACAGTGTTCAACCATTTCTTTCACCTAACATGACAAATATTTCCACATAACTTCATTTTTGGATATGAAACAGAAGAATGTCACATAGTAAATATCCCATCATCAACTGTGTACAATATGATGTCCAGCCAGTTTAAACTATGTGTAAATGTGATTACAAATGCCAACACCAAATGAACTACTTTATACTTACAACCACTCTCTAGAGTGCCTAGAAATACAGCATCTTATGGAACATGGTGAGTGTTATGTAACCAGCACAGGGATATAGAGATCCTCTCCATGGCTTCTACTGGCCATATGTCCACTACATTGAACATGGAGCTGCATTGTTTAAGAAAGGGCAGTTTATCTGACACAAAAATCTATGTACAACAATTTATTCTGGTTTTTGAAGCAGTGAGTACCTTATTGATTGCAGTGGTTTCACTGTTTAGGTTTGTAACAGCCTAACTATCCAACACTGGGTAAAGTTAGCGCTTACTCTTCTATGTATTTATAAGGCTAAGGCAAATAGTGTAGATCCAGATCAGACAGGTCCATGCTGAGATGTCTGATCAGGATCTACACTATTTGCTGCTCAGTCTCTGATTATAAGTACAGTTGATTCCGGTTAATCAAAAAACAGTTATACCCATAGTCCATTTTATTGAATAAAATATTCAAATAAGAATATATGACATATAAGTCCAATGAGCATAGCAACAAATACCAAAATTTGAAAAGGCACAGGAGACAAATATTCACATGCAAGCCAACTGTAAAAGAAAGAACAAATCTGTGATGAGTCATTTAACAAAAAGAGCAATCCCGACAGTTACAGCCTTGGAACGGTCAGTCTGCAATATGGACCGACTGGGGTGCTTAATCCAGTTTTACAGAGCTCTAACCAGGCACTTCCTGACGAGTTTCTCAAATGCAAGCAATGAAAAGAAAACCAATCTATTAGAATAAAAAAATGTTCTAAAGACATTTTCTTTGATAAGTTATGACAAAAGTAGTGACTTTGTTGAAAAATAATGTACACATAGTATTTAGAAGAGAGAGAAAAGTATTATGTATTTTAGAAGAACTACAAAAGTTTTGATTGTAAATGAAATTAATTTTTTGAATCATTAAAAAATTACCAGAGAAGTGTAAATGGTGTTAGCATTCTTTTCATATGAAATTGGAATTGAGGAAACAAACGTAACAATCTGTATAGAATGAATTAAATTACAACATAGATTATATGTATGGGGAGATTTTTTATGACCGCAGCCACACTGCACAAGTAACATTGTTGTACTCATGAATAAGAATATTTGACAAAGTTCTATGAGCATTGCAACATATACCAAAATTTGAAAAGGTACAGTACAAAGATACAATCCAAATGTAAAAGTAAGTATAAATTTGTTATGAGTCATTTAACAAAAGAGCAACCCGAACAATTAATGCCTTGGAAATGTCAGGCGGCAAAATGTTGCAACAATGCCAAACGTTTTCTATCAATCTTTGTTAAAAATTTAGGGGTATATGCATAAGGTGTTGCCAGATTTTGGTTATAAGCATAATCCCCTGCTGCTTACCTGACTGCTAGAGCTCACTAATTAGTTTATTTCTGGGGCAACATTCACACCTTTTCCTGTGGATTAGCGAACACAGTCACTAATCTGTACCAACTGCAAAATCAGCAGCCTGTTTGGCTTACTCTTTTATGATCTACTGCCAATGGTATGCTTTCTACTGCCAAACAAATGTCACAGGTTTCCAAGAAGGTTTACAAGTGTCAACAGTGAATGATGTCATAATGCAATCAATAACTTTAAATTTTAATAGTGCAGTAATCTCCCACAGCAAAATAAAGTGATACTACGGCATATTTTTTTAACAAACTGCATTTCTAAATGAAATAAAATAAAAAGGAGTTTACACAATAGTAAAGGCAGATTTGTTTTCCTTCTGATTCATTGAAACTAAACTCTGAAAAAAACACTTCCTAAAACCATGTATGGAAAGGTGCTCTTTTGCTGTAACAAAAACAAAATGGTGGTCCTTTCAAGAAAAAAGGCTTTTAACTGGATTTGGAGGTTAATAATTATGAGCTCAATAATTATCTAAGGATGAAAATTACAAATTAACTGATGCTTTTTTAGGAAGCACTGTGACTCAGAGTAAATAATAATAAATCAAATTTGTGGCTGACAACAAAATATACTCCTATATTGATTTTTGTCTAAATGCATATTCCGGTTATTTTCATAAAATTGTCTGGGAAGTTGTATATGTAAATAAGCTGAATAAACAGTATATCAACTCTGACATAAAACATATATACCGTAATGGTAAAGCAAAACAACCTTTTGAATTTAGCATAGGTTTTTAACAAAATGTAGATCTTGTTTAAAAAGGTCCAAGTGCTATCATGCAATTGATATTCATTTTTTATATTGAGAATAAAATGAAATTTTAATGGAGTTTTGTGCTTTAAATACATCTATTCTGTATTACTCCATGCAATTTACTTTGCATTCCAAAATGCATTAAGTTGGCATGTTGATGTGAAGAAGGTACCTTCTCATAGCAACAAAGTGCCATGGCATCTCTCATAAATTTGTTTGACAAATTGGAAATCTTCTAATAATTGATCATAATGTTGGCTGCGAAAATGTTTGCCTGGAGTCTGGTAGGTGCCAATGATGGCAGAAACTCTGCAGGTAGAACTTGATATGTCAGAAAAATTAAGATCTATCAGCTGTAGTATGTGGGCGGGTGTGAAGCTACCTTTTTGGGCTGGTCTTGTTTCTCATAGACTGAAAAAATAGTTTTATTTATATTTGTTCAGTTGTGGTGCTGTAAAAATGTTTGTTTGATTTATTGTATTGAATTCATTTATCTGTATATTGCAGACATGCAATATAACAGCAGATAGATGTATAAGGCAGCATATGTTGGCAACAATAACTCGGGATATAACATGCTGTATCACCGAAACATTGATTGTTGTCTACTTTGTTTGATTTGTTATGTTGATTGCATCTGCTATGATTTCATTTTTAGGGACACCAGACAAACATGACAATATAACTGCAGATGGTCATGTTTCATCTATGGGTACAGACACTAGGACTTTTGATTGTCCTGTTAGGGGTCTAAGACGAGAGCCAAAACACCACAAGTCATAATAATTGATAACAATACTCAACTTCTGCAGTTTTGCATGCCAATATCCATGTCTCTCTGTAATTTCAGCTGACAGCATGATTTATTGAAGGTGTTTATAAGAGTAAATGAAATTACAAGGACAACCGTTTGTCTTGATTCCATCTGAAACAACAAATATGGATTATCCAGTGTCCTGCAATGTTATATTGGATATTACTTCCGTGAATAAATAAGCGTGAAGCTCTTTAATTAAAGTTCTAAGAAAAAAACAAACATCTAAACAGCCTTGTCATGGTACATATCCTGATCATAATCTGTCCATGGTTTGGAAACAGTCTTTTCATGGTACATAGCATCATCACAATCTGTCCATGGTTTGGAAACAGCCTTGTCATGGTACATAGTGTCATCATAATCTGTCCATGGTTTGGAAACAGCCTTGTCATGGTACATAGCTTCATCATAATCTGTCCATGGTTTGGAAACAGTCTTGTCATGGTACATAACATCATCATAATCTGCCCATGGTTTGGAAATAGCCTTGTCATGGTACATAGCATCATCATAATCTGTCCATGGTTTGGAAACAGCCTTGTCATGGTACATAGTATCATCATAATCTGTCCATGGTTTGGAAACAGCCTTGTCATAGTACATAGCATCATCATAATCTGTCCATGGTTTGGAAACAGCCTTGTCATGGTACATAGCATCATTATAATCTGTCCATGCTTTGGAAACAGCCTTGTCATGGTACATCGCATCATCATAATCTGTCCATGCTTTGGAAACAGCCTTGTGGTACATAGCATCATCATAATCTGTCCATGGTTTGGAAACAGCCTTGTCATGGTACATAGCATCTTCATAATCTGTCCATGGTTTGGAAATAGCCTTGTCATGGTACATAGCATCATCATAATCTGTCCATGGTTTGGAAACAGCCTTGTCATGGTACATAACATCATCATAATCTGTCCCTGGTTTGGAAATAGCCTTGTCATGGTACATAGTGTCATCATAATCTGTCCATGGTTTGAAAACAGCCTTGTCATGGTACAAAGCATCATCATAATCTGTCCATGGTTTGACAACAGCCTTGTCATGGTACATAGCATCATCATCATCTGTCTATGGTTTGGAAACAGCCTTGTCATGGTACATAGCATCATCATAATCTGTCCATGGTTAGGAAACAGCCTTGTCATGGTACATAGCATCATCATAATCTGTCCATGCTTTGGAAACAGCCTTGTCATGGTACATAGCATCATCATAATATGTCCATGGTTTGGAAACAGCCTTGTCATGGTACATAGCATCATCATAATCTGTCCATGGTTTGGAAACAGCCTTGTCATGGTACATAGCATCATCATAGTCTGTCCATGGTTTGGAAACAGCCTTATCATGGTACATAGCTTCATCATAATCTGTCCATGGTTTGGAAACAGCCTTGTCATGGTACATAGCATCATCATAATCTGTCCATGGTTTGGAAACAGCCTTATCATGGTATATAGCATCACCATAATCTGTCCATGGTTTGGAAACAGCCTTATCATGGTACATAGCATCATCATAATCTGTCTATGGTTTAGAAACAGCCTTATCATGGTACATAGCATCATCATAATCTGTCCATGGTTTGGAAACAGCCTTATCATGGTACATAGCATCATCATAATCTGTCTATGGTTTAGAAACAGCCTTATCATGGTACATAACATCATCATAATCTGTCCATGGTTTGGAAACAGCCTTGTCATGGTACATAACATCATCATAATCTGTCCATGGTTTGGAAATAGCCTTGTCATGGTACATAGTGTCATCATTATCTGTCTTTGGTTTGGAAACAGCCTTGTCATGGTACATAACATCATCATAATCTGTCCATGGTTTGGAAATAGCCTTGTCATGGTACATAACATCATCATAATCTGTCCATGGTTTGGAAATAGCCTTGTCATGGTACATAGTGTCATCATAATCTGTCCATGGTTTGAAAACAGCCTTGTCATGGTACAAAGCATCATCATAATCTGTCCATGGTTTGACAACAGCCTTGTCATGGTACATAGCATCATCATCATCTGTCTATGGTTTGGAAACAGCCTTGTCATGGTACATAGCATCATCATAATCTGCCCATGGTTTGGAAACAGCCTTGTCATGGTACATAGCATCATCATAATCTGTCCATGGTTTGGAAACAGCCTTGTCATGGTACATCGCATCATCATAATCTGTCCATGGTTTGGAAACAGCCTTGTCATGGTACATAGCTTCATCATAATCTGTCCATGGTTTGGAAACAGCCTTGTCATGGTGCATAGCTTCATCATAATCTGTCCATGGTTTGGAAACAGCCTTATCATGGTACATAGCATTACATAATCTGTCTATGGTTTGGAAACAGCCTTGTCATGGTACATCGCATCATCATAATCTGTCCATGGTTTGGAAACAGCCTTGTCATGGTACATAGCTTCATCATAATCTGTCCATGGTTTGGAAACAGCCTTGTCATGGTGCATAGCTTCATCATAATCTGTCCATGGTTTGGAAACAGCCTTGTCATGGTACATAACATCATCATAATCGGTCCATGGTTTGGAAATAGCCTTGTCATGGTACATAGCATCATCATAATCTGTCTATGGTTTGGAAACAGCTATTTGGTACATAGCATCATCATAATCTGTCCATGGTTTGGAAACAGCCTTGTCATGGTACATAGCATCATCATAATCTGTCCATGGTTTGGAAACAGCCTTGTCATGGTACATAGCATCATTATAATCTGTCCATGGTTTGGAAACAGCCTTTTCATGGTACATAGCATCATCATAATCTGTCCAAGGTTTGGAATCAGCCTTGTCATGGTACATAGCATCATCATAATCTGTCCATGGTTTGGAAATAGCCTTGTCATGGTACATAGCATCATAATTATCTGTCCATGGTTTGGAAACAGCCTTGTCATGGTACATAGCACCATCATAATCTGTCCATGCTTTGAAAACAGCCTTGTCTTGGTACATAGCATCATCATAATCTGTCCATGGTTTGGAAACAGCCTTGTCATGGTACATAGCATCATCATAATCTGTCCATGGTTTGGAAACAGCCTTGTCATGGTGCATAGCTTCATCATAATCTGTCCATGGTTTGGAAACAGCCTTGTCATGGTACATAACATCATCATAATCGGTCCATGGTTTGGAAACAGCCTTGTCATGGTACATAGCATCATCATAATCTGTCCCTGGTTTGGAAACAGCCTTGTCATGGTACATAGCTTCATCATAATCTGTCCATGGTTTGGAAACAGCCTTGTCATGGTGCATAGCTTCATCATAATCTGTCCATGGTTTGGAAACAGCCTTGTCATGGTACATAACATCATCATAATCGGTCCATGGTTTGGAAATAGCCTTGTCATGGTACATAGCATCATCATAATCTGTCTATGGTTTGGAAACAGCTATTTGGTACATAGCATCATCATAATCTGTCCATGGTTTGGAAACAGCCTTGTCATGGTACATAGCATCATCATAATCTGTCCATGGTTTGGAAACAGCCTTGTCATGGTACATAGCATCATTATAATCTGTCCATGGTTTGGAAACAGCCTTTTCATGGTACATAGCATCATCATAATCTGTCCAAGGTTTGGAATCAGCCTTGTCATGGTACATAGCATCATCATAATCTGTCCATGGTTTGGAAATAGCCTTGTCATGGTACATAGCATCATAATTATCTGTCCATGGTTTGGAAACAGCCTTGTCATGGTACATAGCACCATCATAATCTGTCCATGCTTTGAAAACAGCCTTGTCTTGGTACATAGCATCATCATAATCTGTCCATGGTTTGGAAACAGCCTTGTCATGGTACATAGCATCATCATAATCTGTCCATGGTTTGGAAACAGCCTTGTCATGGTACATAGCATCATCATTATCTGTCTATGGTTTGGAAATAGCCTTGTCATGGTACATAGCATCATCATAATCTGTCCATGGTTTGGAAACAGCCTTGTCATGGTACATAGCATCATCATAATCTGTCCATGGTTTGGAAACAGCCTTGTCATGGTACATAGCATCATCATAATCTGTCCATGGTTTGGAAACAGCCTTGTCATGGTACATAGCATCATCATAATCTGTCCATGGTTTGGAAACAGCCTTGTCATGGTACATAGCATCATCATAATCTGTCCATGGTTTGGAAACAGCCTTGTCATGGTACATAGCATCATCATAATCTGTCCATGGTTTGGAAACAGCCTTGTCATGGTACATAGCATCATCATAATCTGTCCATGCTTTGGAAACAGCCTTGTCATGGTACATAGCATCATCATAATCTGTCCATGGTTTGGAAACAGCCTTGTCATGGTACATAGCATCATCATAATCTGTCCATGGTTTGGAAACAGCCTTGTCATGGTACATAGCATCATCATAATCTGTCTATGGTTTGGAAACAGCCTTGTCATGGTACATAGCATCATCATTATCTGTCTATGGTTTGGAAACAGCCTTGTCATGGTGCATAGCTTCATCATAATCTGTCCATGGTTTGGAAACAGCCTTGTCATGGTACATAGCATCATCATTATCTGTCTATGGTTTGGAAACAGCCTTGTCATGGTACATAGCATCATCATTATCTGTCCATGGTTTGGAAACAGCCTTGTCATGGTACATAGCATCATTATAATCTGTCCATGCTTTGTAAACAGGTTTCAAAGAACAGAAGAACAGATGGAAATTTTAAGTTTGCCATGTAAAAATGAATTGTTAAATATCTCAACTGAAGCATAATTTCAGCAAAAAGAACCATGTTCAAGATATTTATTAATGCCTAACAAAGAAGATTATAACAGTACTTAGTTAAAACTATTGAGAATAAACAGGGCTTGTTGTTTATGTTGTTATTACTTTTCTATTTATCGACTAACCATTAAACTTGTCTGTTGAGGACTTGTAGGTAACAAATTACTTTTGTCAGAACTGGTGCTACGAGGAGTTCGGCTTATTCATCTGATGTTATGTCAGACGTTATTTCACTACAATTTTGTATGAATATTGACTTTACAACTAAAACTTGCTTTAACAACTTGTGTCTTAAATTAAATAATATGATAAGTGTATGTTTGATATAAGAAATATTGTGCCAGTATGATAGAATGTGTTATCAAATTTGTTCCATCAGACATACAAGATCATTGTATTCTAATACAACCTTACTAAGATTACAGACACAATATGGAAATCCCCAGCTAGCTACATGTCACGAGGATTTACTGGTATCCTATCTCAGAAATCATGGTAATTGTTTTAGTACAGGGACACAACATCCATAAAATAAGCAGGCAGTCTACAGGCACTGAGGGAGAGAGCTATTGCAGTTTTATACTGTGCTGAACACATTTGTATGCACATCAAGGCACAGCAACATGGACATTAACAAGCAACATAGTAATACAATAGTATTCTTGGGAATGTTTTATCCAAAATAGTTTTAAAAATTATGGAAATAGAGTATGAATTGTGCGCTTGTTATCTTAGTCTAAATAAAACTGTGTTATCGTGGTCTTAATTTTATTGTGTTATCTTGGTCTAAATTTTACTGTGCTATCTTGGTCTAAATTAAACTGTGTTATCTTGGTCTAAATTAAACTGTGTTTTCTTGGTCTAAATTAAACTGTGTTATCTTAGTCTAAATTAAACTGTGTTATCTTAGTCTAGATTTAACTGTGTTATCTTGGTCTAAATTTAACTGTGTTATCTTGGTCTAAATTTTAATGTGTTATCTTGGTCTAAATTTAACTGTGTTATCTTGGTCTAAATTAAACTGTGTTATCCTGGTCTAAATTTAACTGTGTTATCTTGGTCTAAATTTAACTGTGTTATCTTGGTCTAAATTTAACTGTGTTATCTTGGTCTAAATGTTACTGTGTTATCTTGGCCTAAATTTAACTGTGTTATCTTGGTACAAATTTTAATGTGTTATCTTGGTCTAAATTTTCCTGTGTTTTCTTGTTCTAAATTTTAATGTGTTATCTTGGTCTAAATTTAACTGTGTTACCATGGTCTAAATTTAACTGTTATCTTGTTCTAAATTTTAATGTGTTACCATGGTCTAAATTTAACTGTGTTACCATGGTCTAAATTTAACTGTGTTATCTTGTTCTAAATTTTAATGTGTTATCTTGGTCTAAATTTAACTGTGTTACCATGGTCTAAATTTAAATATGTTATCTTGGTCTAAGTTTAACTGTGTTATCTTGGTCTAAATTTAACTGTGTTATCTTAGTCTAAATTTAACTGTGTTATCTTGGTACAAATTTTACTGTGTTATCTTGGTCTAAATTTTAATGTGTTATCTTGGACTAAATTTAACTGTGTTATCTTGGTCTAAATTTTAATGTGTTATCTTGGTCTAAATTTAACTGTGTTACCATGGTCTAGATTAAACTGTATTATCTTGGTCTAAATTAAACTGTGTTATCTTGGTCTAAATTAAACTGTGTTATCTTAGGCTAAATTAATCTGTGTTATCTTGGTCTAAATTTAACTGTGTTATCTTGGTCTAAATTTAACTGTGTTATCTTGATTTAAATTTTATTGTGTTATCTTGATCTAAATGTCATACATTATGTCATACAAACTTTAAGAAAATAGATTTATAATTACTAATTGCCTCAAATATATTTGTATAATCATAAATTTATAACTTTGAGAATTGGTAAAAGAACAAATATTGGATAATATGGTTTAAATGGTTAGATGGTACCAAGTCCTCTTTGAAGTCTGTGTTCTAACATTTGTTCATAATACATTAACCTTCATTGAAAAAGAATTGTAAGCTTTTTTAAAAGAAATTAATTATCTGTGTGTGATTGTTTACTTGACATCATATGTTTTACTTTTTATGTCCTGACGTATGTTGTATGATTTAGTTGTTAGTACTTTACAAAACATAATTATACAATAAATTTACTGACACCAAATAGAACCTGTATTCAATGTGGACCTTTTGTTACCCCTTTTTTTTAACTATATTTGTTGACATAAATATCTGATAAAAAACAATTAAAGCAGCTCTGTTATATGCTTGTTCAGCCATGTGGTGTCATTATACTGCAGGGTTGTATACATTTTAATTACATTATAAATAATAAATAACTGTTAAACACATTTACCGTACTCTGAACAAAACAGTTCATTTGTTTGTGTTTTGTCCAACATGATTTAAGAGAAATGTGTTCATTTGATCTATCATTATTTTAAGTGCTGTTTATTACATTGACAACATGAGAACAATACCTCGTGACATAGGCCAGGTATATCAGTTAAAATACATAAAGTTCTGATGGTTAGCTGTGTCAATCAAATGTAAGTGATTGACCATAGGGTAACTGTTTGTTTTGAAACAAAACTATACATGGCTGATTGGTTTTAACACTATTATATATCTTTCTTTGTTTAATAAATATAGCTTTATTTTTATCATTTCTTTTTTGCAAGAAAGTATTTCTAGCTTTATTAAATTCTTTTTTAGCATAATAACACAGTTTATTAAACCATTTTTTCTTGGAGCAAAAAGATGACTCGGGATTATTAATTTTCCTTTTCTTTTCTAATACCTTAAATGCATTCTCTTACATATAAACCGTAAAAACTCAATCAACCGAGTAAGCTGCTCAGTGCTGTTTGACAAGTATTCACGAAAAATGTTAGTATTTGAGTCATCTCAAGCTAAATATATATCTTGGACAGAGTTAGGATCATGTGAAACGATGACTGGGCATAAAAGCTCGATACAAAAGTGAAGAGCATTATGATCAGAAAAAGAACATGGGGGCATAATTTCAAAAACACTTATATATTGAAAATCATTATTACATACTAACAGATAGTCAACTACACTTAGACCATTGTGGCTTATATATGTATATTCTCCAACAGAATTGTCTGGGTGTAATCGACCATTGGCTATTTGTAATCCAGTGGTTTTACATAGTTCAATCAAGCGTGTCCCATGCGAGTCAAGCAAGTGGTCTTTGTTTACTCTTTCACAAATGTAAACATTAGGAGATATAACAAAATTGTCGTCTAAGAATCTGTCGTAATTGATAAAATCTGTCTCATTAGAGGTTCTGCAATTTAAATCACCTGTAACAAAAGTTTTTCCTAATAATTTATATTTTTCTATGCCAATTTCTATCTGTTCAAAAATGTTAACATTTATAGTGTTCAAAACTTGTGATCCTCAAGGGGGTATATATGAACAACACAAAAACACATCAGTATTGAAGTGAAAAAGAGTTCTACAAAATTTCAACCATATAATTCCGCATTGGTGTTTTTCAACTATGCAAATATTGTCAATTAAGCTATTTCTGTAGTATATAGAGATTCTACCCGAGTAATGACCCTTTCTCGTATACTGTGATTTATTCCCATATAAATGTTCAGCACTATATCCAGATATGTTCAAGTTATAATAAGTGTTTTTTGATAACCATGTTTCTGTAAGAATTAGGATGTCATGTTTTTGTTATTAAGTTCACAAAATTGGGATCAGAGATTTTCCTCACTCGTCCGTTTATATTCTATGAGACAATCCAACTGCTCTTCATGACACCCTTACTGGCTGGCTGGTATCAGCCCAGTGTACTCTTTGTTATTAATATATAGCTTTTCACCAACGAACCTTACTCTGTTACCTTTTTGTTTTTCACTCTGGAACACAGTATTAAGATTTTTTCAAGCATGGCACCATTCCTCTGGTAGCTGAGCTCTAACTCCGTTATCCTCGCGTTTAAGGGAATCCCTCATTGAGAACGCCGTAGTTCTTACCAACTCACGATGACTGTAGTTGTGAAATTTAACTACGATCGGTCTTGTCTTGTGGGACAATCTACTGGTGTTAACTTTCCCTAGCCTGTGAGCCCTGTCGAGTAGAATTTCAGTCAAGGTTAATTGCCTACAAAGCTAGATGCAATTAAATGATTTTAGTCAAATACCCAAAATTAGTGGGAGGGTGCTGGCAGAAAGTGTTGAGACAATCAATGCCAAGTTGTTCCAAATATTGCTCTTGTACTTCACTTTATAAACATAAACTACAATGGTAGCAGTAGACTTTTGCATGAAGCTTGTCTATTGGTCATCAGTTAAATGGTGTGATTGTCAACAGTGGTGTGTTTCTTGTTAGATGAGTAATATTTACCAAGGCATCACACATTAATATTCTTCCAGGCTTTCCTTGTATCAGCAACTGTAGGCTTACCTTGCATCAGCAACTCTTAAGATCCAGGCTTGTCTTGCATCTGCAACTCTAAGATCTGGGCTTGCCTTGCATCAGCAACTCTAAGAAATGGGCTTGCCTTGCATCAGCAGCTCTTAGATCTGGGCTTGCCCTGCATTGGCAGTTCTAAGATCTGGGCTTGCCTTGCATAAGTAACTCTAAGTTCTGGGTTTGCCTTGCATCAGCAGCTCTTAGATCTGGGCTTGCCTTGCATTAGTAACTCTAAGATCTGGGCTTGCCCTGCATTAGTAACTATAAGATCTGGGCTTGCCTTGCATTAGTAACTCTAAGATCTGGGCTTGCCTTGCATCAGCAGCTCTTAGATCTGGGCTTGCCTTGCATTAGTAGCTCTTAGATCGAGGCTTGCCTTGCATTAGTAACTCTAAGATCTGGGCTTGCCTTGCATCAGCAGCTCTTAGATCCAGGCTTGCCTTGCATTAGTAACTCTAAGATCTGGGCTTGCCTTGCATCAGCAGCTCTTAGATCCAGGCTTGCCATGCATTAGTAACTCTAAGATCTGTGCTTGCCTTGCATCCGCAGCTCTAAGATCCAGGCTTGCCTTGCATAAGTAACTCTAAGATCCAGGCTTGCCTTGCATCAGCAACTCGTAAGATCTGGGCTTGCCTTGCATCAGCAACTCTAAGATCCAGGCTTGCCTTGCATTGGCAGCTCTAAGATCTGGGCTTGCATTGTATCTGCAACTCTTAGATCTGGGCTTGCATTGTATCTGCAATTCTTAGATCTGGGCTTGCATTGTATCTGCAATTCTAAGATCCAGGCTTGCGTTGCATCGACCACTCTTAGCTCTGGGCTTGCCTCGCATCAGCTCTATGATCTGGGCTTGCCTTACATCAGTAACTCTAAGATCCGGGCTTGCCTTGCACCAGCAATTATAAGATTTGGGCTTCACTTGCATCAGTAACTCTTAAGTACTTTAAAAAGGTCAAAAGTGAGGTTAGACAGTTACACAAAAAATCATTAATTTCCAAGGAATTGTCAGTCAAATATATACTCATTTTATTAATATTTTTTTAACAAGTCATTTAATGAAAACTTTCACAAGTTGTTATTAAATCTGTCATAAAAGTATTTTTTAATTGTTTGATTGGTTTTCTTAAATGGCAATGTAAAGTGATCTTTTTCGGTTTAATGATGTCATATCAATTAACTTTTATATTACAAAGGAGTCTGTATTTGCTATGCAGACTGTATGAGATTTAGGATCAAAATACACTTAGACAATGATTTAACATACCAGGCACTTAAGAAAGTTAGGCTTACTGTATTCTTAAATTTCATTTCTTTAGTAATAAGTTTGTAGCGTTTATGTGAACATGGCATAGTAAGTTTGAAAAAATATATAAACATACGGGGTGAATTAAACTAGTGGCAGCTGAATGCTAAACATTTGTGTCAAAATGAGCATCGGGTACATTAATTCTTCTAAGCTTTATGAAGCTAATTTTATTGGAAGTGCTTCACATTTATTTTCAAAGAAAAAAAGAAAAGAAAAAAAAAATATTCCATCATTCTTGATTTGTTGTTGCTTTTGTTGTTGTTTTATACTCACACTATTGTAGTTGAGAAAGACAACTGTCGTCACATTGTCCTTTCATCTTACATTTATTTCCAATAAATCAGGAATGCAGCTGAAATGACACACACACATGCACATTGGTCAAACAAACCTGGAGGACTAGAGTAGTATTGTATATCTGTAAATTATCACCAGTTTCAAAGAAATAGCCAAGGACATTCTACAGTCTGTCTGTATCCAGGGACCAAACATGACCGTCTGTTGTTATAGCGTCCATCTGGTGTTAATCATGACAGATATATCTTGCCTTTCAATATCATAGTAAAGAAGAGATCAAACACTTTGTCAGCATCAATGGGATTCAAACCATTACTGCCAGTACTGTAACCACTGAGCTGCAGCTGGGACTCCCTAACCCATTAGTTAAGTATTGACTATTTACACTAAAGTACAAAAGATAAGCCAATCTAGGGCTGAGTGCTACATGTATAAGTACCATTATAATGCAAAAAAATAAACATTAATTAAGACAAAAACCAAGAAGGGAATGTGTGTGACTTTAAAAGAACAATGAAAGCTGCTCTTAATTTTTTACAAGAAAAACAAGTTGAAATCAAATATAATTGATTCAAAAACTTAATTAAAAAAACATGGACTTAAAAAGTGAGTGGAGCCTACCAAAATGTTCTTGACAAAGGACAATGGGCAAAAAATAATCAACAGTTGCATTATTTTTTACGTGGAAAATTCTGTATTCTTGTTCTAAAAAAATAGGTAAACAGTGTTAAAAAGAATACCCAAGGACAATATGTAAACCTCAAATGAAAATATCATAATTATAGGGAAAGCTATTTGTTGTATAATGAAAGTCTTGGCATTCATTCAAAAGATTGTGAAACTTGACACTAATGCACCATTGTGACAACTGTTGACAATACTGTGTCATATCCCTTTTGACAGCTTTGCCAAGCTTTTGCAAGGCAATCCAGAGAAAAGACATCAGCCAAAAAGTACACATTTCAGCCATTTCATCTGAAGGAAGCTTTCAAATTTGGGCTAGCAGTTTCAGCCATATTACCTGAAGGTGGCCTTTAAATTTGGGCTAGCAGTTTCAGCCATGGCATTTAAAGGTGGCCTTTGAATTCTGGCTAGCAGTTCCAGCCATAGCATCTGAAGGTGGCCTTTGAATTCTTGCTAGCAGTTTCAGCCATAGCATCAGGAGGTGGCTTTCGAATTTGGGCTAACAGTTTCAGCCACAGCATCAAATGGTGGCCTTCGAATTTGGGCTAGCAGTTTCAGCCACAGCATCAAATGGTGGCCTTCGAATTTGGGCTATCAGTTTCAGCCACAGCATCAGGAGGTGGCCTTCGAATTTGGGCTTGCATTTTCAGCCACAGCATCAGGAGGTGGCCTTCGAATTTAGGCAAGCAGTTTCAGCAATAGCATGTGGAAGTGGCCTTCAAGTTTTTGCTTGCAGTTTCAGCCATAGCATCTGGAAGTGGTCTTCAAATTTGGGCTAGCAGTTTCAGCCATAGCATTTGGAAGTGGCCTTCAAATTTGGACTAGCAGTTCCAGTGATAGCATTTGGAAGTTGCCTTCAGATTTGGACTAGCAGTTCCAGTGATAGCATCTGAAAGTGGTCTTTAAATTTGGTCTAGCATTTCCAGCCATAGCATTTGGAAGTGGCCTTCAAATTTGGACTAGCAGTTCCAGTGATAGCATTTGGAAGTGGCCTTCAAATTTGGTCTAGCATTTCCAGCCATAGCATCTGAAAGTGGTCTTTAAATTTGGTCTAGCATTTCCAGTGATAGCATTTGGAAGTGGCCTTCAAATTCAGGCTAGCAGTTTCAACCATAGCATCTGGAAGTTGCCTTCAAATTTGGACAAGCAGTACCAGCCAAAGCATCTGAAAGTGGCTTTCAAATTTGGGCTAGCAGTACCAGCCATATCATCTGGAAGTGGTCATGAAATTTGGGCTTGCAGTTTCAGCCATAGCATTTGGAAGTGGCCTTCAATTTTGGGCTTGCAGTTTCAGCCATAGCATGTGGAAGTGGCCTTTAATTTTGATCTAGCAGTTTCAGCCATAGCATTTGAAAGTTGCCTTCAAATTTGGGCAAGCAGTTTCAGCCATAGCATCTAGAAGTGGCCTTCAAATTTGGACTAGCAGTTTCAGCTACATCATTTAAAAGCAGCCTTCAAATTTGGACTAGCAGTTTGGTTCTTGCACAAAACATTCCATCTCTGAGACAGTACTTTTACTAAGTTAAAAAAATAATGGCTCCCATCTAGCATAAATCATATTTTCCTCAGGGTAATTTACTCCTTGCATAAACAGAACTCATAAAGATGGACAAAATAATTATTATAGTTTTACTCGTTTTTTTCTCCTTGGCAGACTCTGCTTTATGGTCTAAATTAAGCAATTACAGTGCCTACTTGCTTTTGGCATGCTTCAAAAATATTTAATTGCTTGAAATTTGTAACAATTAAAATCATAATGCAAGTCAATTCTAGTTCTTTTTTATTTTAAGTTTAAATTGGTTGTAAAGAAATGGATCAATTGCAAACATTACTTGTAAGACTATCAGGAGCACATTATGGGTCCTGCAGACATGGACATTATGGGTCCTGCAGACATGGACATTGTGGGTCCTGCAGACATGGACATTGTGGGTCCTGCAGACATGGACATTATGGGTCCTGCAGACATGGACATTGTGGTAACAAAAGATGCATGATCATATTTCCTGCCCATTGAAAGTATTGACAGTGTTAGGGTCAGAACAGACAGAATTGACGATGTCAGGGTCAGAACAGATAGTATAGACAGTGTCAGGGTCAGAACAGATAGTATAGACAGTGTCAGGGTCAGAACAGATAGTATTGACAGTGTCAGTGTCAGAACAGATAGTATTGACGATGTCAGGGTCAGAACAGATAGTATAGACAGTGTCAGGGTCAGAACAGATAGTATAGACAGTGTCAGGGTCAGAACAGATGGTATTGACAGTGTCAGTGTCAGAACAGATAGTATTGACAGTGTCAGGGTCAGAACAGATAGTATTGACAGTGTCAGGGTCAGAACAGATAGCATTGACATTGTCAGGGTCAGAACAGATAGTTTTGTCAGTGTCAGAACAGATAGTATTGACAGTGTCAGTGTCAGAACAGATAGTATTGACAGTGTCAGGGTCAGAACAGATAGTATTGACAGTGTCAGGGTCAGAACAGATAGCATTGTCAGGGTCAGGGTCAGAACAGATAGTATTGACAGTGTTAGGGTCAGAACAGATAGTATTGTCAGTGTCAGGGTCAGAACAGATAGTATTGACAGTGTCAGGGTCAGAACAGATAGTATTGACAGTGTTAGGGTCAGAACAGATAGTATTGACAGTGTCAGGGTCAGAACAGATAGTATTGTCAGTGTCAGAACAGATAGTATTGACAGTGTCAGGGTCAGAACAGATAGTATTGACAGTGTCAGGTTCAGAACAGATAGTATTGACAGTGTCAGGTTCAGAACAGATAGTATTGACAGTGTCAGGTTCAGAACAGATAGTATTGACAGTGTCAGGTTCAGAACAGATAGTATTGACAGTGTCAGGTTCAGAACAGATAGTATTGACAGTGTCAGGTTCAGAACAGATAGTATTGACAGTGTCAGGGTCAGAACAGATAGTATTGACAGTGTCAGGGTCAGAACAGATAGTATTGTCAGGGTCAGAACAGATAGTATTGACAGTGTCAGGTTCAGAACAGATAGTATTGACAGTGTCAGGTTCAGAACAGATAGTATTGACAGTGTCAGGGTCAGAACAGATAGTATAGACAGTGTCAGGGTCAGAACAGATAGTATTGAAAGTGTCAGTGTCAGAACAGATAGTATTGACAGTGTCAGAACAGATAGTATTGACATTGTCAGGGTCAGAACAGATAGTATTGTCAGTGTCAGAACAGATAGTATTGTCAGTGTCAGAACAGATAGTATTGACATTGTCAGGGTCAGAACAGATAGTATTGACATTGTCAGGGTCAGAACAGATAGTATTGTCAGTGTCAGAACAGATAGTATTGACAGTGTCAGGGTCAGAACAGATAGTATTGACAGTGTCAGTGTCAGAACAGATAGCATTGACATTGTCAGGGTCAGAACAGATAGGATTGACATTGTCAGGGTCAGAACAGATAGCATTGTCAGGGTCAGAACAGATAGTATAGACAGTGTCAGGGTCAGAACAGATAGTATTGAAAGTGTCAGTGTCAGAACAGATAGTATTGACAGTGTCAGAACAGATAGTATTGACATTGTCAGGGTCAGAACAGATAGTATTGTCAGTGTCAGAACAGATAGTATTGTCAGTGTCAGAACAGATAGTATTGACATTGTCAGGGTCAGAACAGATAGTATTGACATTGTCAGGGTCAGAACAGATAGTATTGTCAGTGTCAGAACAGATAGTATTGACAGTGTCAGGGTCAGAACAGATAGTATTGACAGTGTCAGTGTCAGAACAGATAGCATTGACAGTGTCAGGGTCAGAACAGATAGTATTGACAGTGTCAGGGTCAGAACAGATAGTATTGACAGTGTCAGGGTCAGAACAGATAGCATTGACAGTGTCAGTGTCAGAACAGATAGTATTGACATTGTCAGTGTCAGAACAGATAGCATTGTCAGGGTCAGAACAGATAGTATTGACAGTGTCAGGGTCAGAACAGATAGCATTGACAGTGTCAGTGTCAGAACAGATAGTATTGACAGTGTCAGGGTCAGAACAGATAGTATTGACAGTGTCAGGGTCAGAACAGATAGCATTGACATTGTCAGGGTCAGAACAGATAGTATTGACATTGTCAGGGTCAGAACAGATAGTATTGACATTGTCAGGGTCAGAACAGATAGTATTGACAGTGTCAGTGTCAGAACAGATAGTATTGACAGTGTCAGGGTCAGAACAGATAGTATTGACAGTGTCAGGGTCAGAACAGATAGTATTGACAGTGTCAGGGTCAGAACAGATAGTATTGACATTGTCAGGGTCAGAACAGATAGTATTGACAGTGTCAGAACAGAAAGAATTGACAGTGTCAGGGTCAGAACAGATAGTATTGACAGTGTCAGGGTCAGAACAGATAGGATTGACAGTGTCAGGGTCAGAACAGATAGTATTGTCAGTGTCAGAACAGATAGTATTGACAGTGTCAGGGTCAGAACAGATAGTATTGTCAGTGTCAGGGTCAGAACAGATAGGATTGACAGTGTCAGGGTCAGAACAGATAGCATTGACAGTGTCAGAACAGATAGGATTGTCAGTGTCAGGGTCAGAACAGATAGCATTGACAGTGTCAGAACAGATAGAATTGACAGTGTCAGGTTCAGAACAGATAGGATTGACAGTGTCAGAACAGATAGAATTGACAGTGTCAGGGTCAGAACAGATAGGATTGACAGTGTCAGGGTCAGAACAGATAGGATTGTCAGGGTCAGAACAGATAGAATTGACAGTGTCAGGGTCAGAACAGATAGAATTGACAGTGTCAGGGTCAGAACAGATAGGATTGTCAGGGTCAGAACAGATAGTATTGACAGTGTCAGGGTCAGAACAGATAGTATTGACAGTGTCAGAACAGATAGTATTGTCAGTGTCAGGGTCAGAACAGATAGTATTGACAGTGTCAGGGTCAGAACAGATAGTATTGACAATGTCAGAACAGATAGTATTGTCAGTGTCAGGGTCAGAACAGATAGTATTGACAGTGTCAGGGTCAGAACAGATAGTATTGACAGTGTCAGGGTCAGAACAGATAGGATTGTCAGGGTCAGAACAGATAGTATTGACAGTGTCAGGGTCAGAACAGATAGGATTGACAGTGTCAGGGTCAGAACAGATAGTATTGACAGTGTCAGGGTCAGAACAGATAGGATTGACAGTGTCAGAACAGATAGAATTGACAGTGTCAGGTTCAGAACAGATAGGATTGACAGTGTCAGAACAGATAGAATTGACAGTGTCAGGGTCAGAACAGATAGTATTGACAGTGTCAGGTACAGAACAGATAGTATTGACAGTGTCAGGGTCAGAACAGATAGTATTGTCAGTGTCAGAACAGATAGTATTGTCAGTGTCAGGGTCAGAACAGATAGTATTGACAGTGTCAGGGTCAGAACAGATAGTATTGACAGTGTCAGGGTCAGAACAGATAGTATTGACAGTGTCAGAACAGATAGTATTGTCAGTGTCAGGGTCAGAACAGATAGTATTGACAGTGTCAGGGTCAGAACAGATAGTATTGACAGTGTCAGGGTCAGAACAGATAGGATTGTCAGGGTCAGAACAGATAGTATTGACAGTGTCAGGGTCAGAACAGATAGTATTGACAGTGTCAGGGTCAGAACAGATAGGATTGACAGTGTCAGGGTCAGAACAGATAGTATTGACAGTGTCAGGGTCAGAACAGATAGGATTGACAGTGTCAGAACAGATAGAATTGACAGTGTCAGGTTCAGAACAGATAGGATTGACAGTGTCAGAACAGATAGAATTGACAGTGTCAGGTTCAGAACAGATAGGATTGACAGTGTCAGAACAGATAGAATTGACAGTGTCAGGGTCAGAACAGATAGTATTGACAGTGTCAGGTACAGAACAGATAGTATTGACAGTGTCAGGGTCAGAACAGATAGTATTGACAGTGTCAGGGTCAGAACAGATAGTATTGACAGTGTCAGGGTCAGAACAGATAGTATTGTCAGTGTCAGAACAGATAGTATTGACAGTGTCAGGGTCAGAACAGATAGTATTGTCAGTGTCAGAACAGATAGTATTGACAGTGTCAGTGTCAGAACAGATAGTATTGACAGTGTCAGGGTCAGAACAGATAGTATTGACAGTGTCAGGGTTAGAACAGATAGGATTGTCAGTGTCAGGGTCAGAATAAATGGGAACATCTCTTTGTAAAGTTTGTAAACTAATCTTTCTTTAGGTTACTATTGGACATATTGTAACTAGTACCGTTTATTATGACCTGCCTTTGCATGCTTTACCTCAGAATATGCAATCCTCATAGTGTCCATGAGCATTTAGGTATACAGCTAACAGACAAAAGACCTATTATTTAGGTGGAGAAGGCAAAACATTTTTTTTAAATAAAAATATAGGTACCGGAGGCTCGTATGGGTTCGATCCCAGGCCGCGACATACCAAAGTCGTTTAAAATGGTAGTCGTATTGCTTCCTTGCTAATGCTCAAGCAAATATAAAGGTGGTTCCACGACTGGTTGGCCTGGTGTCAGGATAACGAGACTGGGTGCCAGGTGTTCACAGCATGCTATACACAGTGAAGGCAGCACTATATCTGCTTCAAGTGGACACCGTCTCCAGATAACTGAAATACTGTTGGCGGGACGATAAACCCAATAAACAATAAAAATATCTATTGTCATATTTTTCAAACTTTGAGAAAAGAAATATTGTATTTTAAAGCAATTATCACACCTGTAAATGGTCCCTGTTATATTGGTGAAAATGCTTTGCCTCTCAAGCAAGTTTAGGCACTTAAAGCTATGATGTGTCAATTTAATATTTAAAGTTGACATAACATTCATATGAAACATTATTTAAACTAACTATACATGCAAATTATTGGGCCAAGGTTGATGCCTTATTCCACAAGGACATGAATACAAATGGGAATATCTGCTTCATAAAACCACAGTTCTGAAACAGAAGCAAATGAAAGATTGTTGTGCTGTCCTATGATCTCATGGCAATATGTTGCAGCACAAGCTTGTTTCTTGTGCCATCATTCTCCAATAAATGATAAGCTTTGGTGTGTCATTATGGTGGCAACTAATTACACGGAGACCGAGTCGGTTGTGATGTCTCGTTAATCTTGCCATGACACTGGCCCCAGACAGAACAACATGGACACAGAATAAAATACATCTCTGTTGATACAGTGGCAGGTCCATGGTGTTGATTGTGTTTCACATAAAATAAGCATTTTTCTATTTCTTAGTAAAGAAAGTGGGCATTCATCCCAGATAAACATAAATATGTGTCATTAAAGTTTGAGTTTCTTACTGTCTGGTAGACTTTATCTCAAACAGAATCTTGTTTGAGAAGTAAGGAAAAATACTTGACTTTGAAACTGACTTGTAAAACATTGTCATGTGTTTTCCCTACTAGGAATAAGACTGGGCCTTTTTGCAAATCACAGGCAATTCTTTCATCTTTTCTAAATCATGCAGGTTCTTTTAGTTTGATTGTTTTCGTTTTTTCTAACTTACACTTGCTTTTTAATTAACTCTTTATTTAAATGCAGATATTATTATTGCTGTAATGACTTAAAAATCTATAATTTATTTTAACTTGATTTGCTCATAGTATTCCATACCAGCTGTATCTATCTAGCCAGCTTAACTTAATCTACCTTGTGGTCATACTTTTTTTTTTCTGTATCGAATATGAAGAAAGCATTTTTATACCCCCAGTTATGAAGTTCCAGTATAGGGGGAGCTATATTGGAGTCACTTTTGTCAGTCCTTTTATCTGTGGTCACATTTGGATGAAACATTACCATCCCTAGTTGTGCACATCATTGACACATACATGAGTATCAGTTCTAGTTGTGCACGACCTGTTTGCTTTTTAAAAGGGTTATGGCCTTTGCTATATATAGTTAACATGTTTTGTCTACTCTACCTGACGGCATCCATTGCTTAGGATGTCATTTAACTTCACAAAATTTATAAGTACCAAGCTTCTTTGGTATATTATATGCGTGTCATGTTTGCTTAAATTAAATTGAGTTATGGCACTTTGTCATATTTTCTTGATTTGTTCTCTCAATTTCTCAGCTACTATTGATCCATTTTTTATCTAACTTCAGATGACAGATAATTACCAATTCTAGCTTCACAGTCCCTGTGTATGTCATGATCAGATTAAATTTAATTAAGTAGTGTCACTATGTTATATTTATTGAATATATTTTGTCTGAAATATTTCTTGCAAAACATGCAGTATTTGAATGAAACTTGCATGGAATGTCAAGATTTCCCTAACTTAGTTACTTTACTGTGGCATAACAGTTTCTGGAGGTATATTGTAGTCATCATCTTAAACGATAATTCATGTTTTCCATTCAGTGTCATATACAATACCTATTTGCATGTTACTTGGTTTGTTAATTTACTGCCTCTTAAAATAAAAACACCTTTTTCTCAATTTTTAGCCTCATTTTTAACCCTTTTTTCTTACCTTATAGTCTGGAAATAGCCCCCCAGAACATAGATGTGAACGTGCACCCTACTAAACATGAGGTCCACTTTCTGCACGAAGACTCCATCATTGAGGGTGTCCAGAAGGCAATAGAGTCCAAGCTGCTGGGTTCCAACTCCAGTCGGACCTATTTTACCCAGGCTCTGCTTCCCGGAGCTAGTGTGGTCCATGACACTTCAAAAGATGAGCAGTCTTGTCCAACCGGTAAGTTAAAAAAATATTTTAAAATATGTTACTTCGATGTGTTAATGTTTCCTATTAAATAAGTATGAATCACTTGCTGTTTCTGGACTTGCTTTATGTGCAGTACATGTGCTTTCTCGCCTACCTGTACCATTGCGTCACATAAATATGTGGCAGAAGTCACATCCAAGCAGAAAATGCTGGTGAGGGGTTTGAACACTGTGCAACATTTTATGTACTACATGTACCATGTATTTTGCAATTGTCAGCAAAATAAAAAGATGGGGAGAAGCACTGCCCATATATTGAGGGCAATATGGTTCTTTTGGCATTTTGTATGTGTGTTTGAGTAATTTGGTAGTTTTGTTAGTATTATAAAGGCAATGGAAATTGCCATCTTTAGAGTCCCCTGCCCCCAAAAGATAATGCTGTAAAATCACAGTGGGAACACTTGACTATAATATCACAAATGTCATGGGTAAGAGGTTGTAAAACATTTGACCCTTCCACAGGTAATGACTGACAGGTTCCCTTAGCCAATCTGGTAACAAGATTTCCCCACGTATTCCTGATTGGCCAACCTAAGGTTAGACATTTTAGACTGCTGTTAGGGAAGAAGTGGATATTTTATTATGCATAATAAATGTTTTAAACAAATAACCACTTATACTTTCATAACCAATATTTAAATGTAAGTAAATTAATTTGTGAATATTGTATATATTGTTAGTAGATTTGGGCATTTGATGAACATTTATTACACTGATAATGATGCTTTTAAGCTCTGAGCACAATGTGCTCAAGGTGAGCTTTTTCAGATACCTCTTCGTCTAGCATGCAGCGTTAACACTTTGCTTGTGAACACGCTATAGGCTACATTTTTCATCTAGTCTTTATCTTTCATTTAGTCTTCATCAAACTAAGCCAAAATGTTTGCCAGCATAAATCTTGAATATGTTTGTGACTGGGTCAAGTGGGGTCAACAAATAGGTCACTAGGTAAAACATTGTGAACTCACTAGAGGCCACATTTGTAGTCCAATCTTGGTCAGAATGTTTGTCTGCATGAAATTGAAATCTTGAATGATTTTGTTATTGGGTCAGGTAGGGTCAATAAGTTGGTCATTAAGTCAAATTTTAGAAAAAGCTCCTGAACACGCAAGAGGCTGCAATTATTGCCCAATCTTCACTAAACTTGATCAGAATGTTTGCCTGCTTGAAATCTTAGGTGAGTTTTTCTAACTGGGTCACATGGGGTCAACAAGCAGGAGACAAGATCAAATCTTAGAAGAAGAAAAATTGTGAACATAATAGAGGCCACTTTTATAGGCCAATCTTCATCAAACTTGGTCAGTATTGCCTGTATGAAATCTTCTATATGTTTTAAACTGGTTGATAGGATTCAGTAAGTCACTAGGTAAAATTATAGAAAATGTTATCAGCCTAGTGGCTTCACTAATGGTCTAGTCTTCATGAAAGATTTCTAAAGTAAATAACTCTTAATTTCTGGATATGAACCTACTAAAAGCCTGTGTCCTCATGTGAGCCACTAAAAGCGGCATCAATGTCCTTTTGTTTAAGCAAAATAGACAGCTCTTCTGAGAATGTTGTTTGTTTTCTCACTACATTGGCTATACATACTAGTTATAAGATTTCTTTTAGGTGTCAGTAAAATGTGGATTTATGCTTTCATATTTTCTGACAAGTTCATCATAACAGATGCCTGACAAGTGACAGTCTTCTACACAGTGATTAAAACAGTACACAAGGACATCAGGCATGCCAGTAAAACGTGCCTGTCCGCTGTTTGATGACCCTGTTGCAGGCCAATCAACTCTTCAAAGATTCTTCTACATTGCTCATTGGCTTATTTGAATATATTTATCAATAACAAACATTTAAGCACTTAAAGGATTTGTCCCATTTCATGTAGGATTGTGAAAACCTAATAAAATAGAATACATTTTAGATATTATATTTGAGATGTAATGGTAAAAAGTTGTAAAATAATTAAGTAAAAAAGCAACAACACAAAGCTCCCCTTCCTCATTTCATCACAAAAATAGAGAAACACAAGACAAAAATGCTTTAAAAACAATACAACATAATCTCTTGTATACAGAAAAGTCTGAAGCTTGACTTTAGATGAAATTTACTGTTTTTTAAACAAATACTCTCTCATTCTAATGTTAAAACACAAAAAGGCTTTATAATTATATGATTTATGATGTACATATACTGGTATTTATTCAGTGTCATGACCTTTTTCTTCAAAATTCTGTAGCATTGTTTCGAATAAGAACCACAAAGTTTAATATCAATGAAGTGCCTGATGTTAATCACATATCCTCTACAAAACAATGCTAAAATCATCTTTTCTTGCTGTATATATATATCATTTGGATTGGACAAGTTTGAGCAGCTATAATTCAATAAAGAAATGAATAAAAAAATGCACATAACTTGCATATGTTTTAGTGTAAGCGACTCCATTTTGTTCCATGTTTGTCTTACCTAGTTACAGCAAGGACCTGTTGCTATGGTAGATGTGGGTACATGTCTGAGAGAGGGTCAGTTAGTGTCAGTTACACCAATCTCATTAAAGTTAGCTCTTACAAAATGTAGTGGAGCAGTTTTCAGGATATTATTTTAATTAGATTGTTAGTCACACATGATGCAGATGGGCTTACTGCCCTGTCATTGGTCACCTCCACTACCCTGCCATTGGTCACCTCCACTACCCTGCAACCCATTACCCACCCACTGTCATTGGTCACCTCCTCTACCCTGCAACCCATTAACCACCCACTGTCATTGGTCACCTCTTCTACCCTGCAACCCATTACCCACCCACTGCCATTGGTCACCTCCACTACCCTGCAACCCATTAACCACCCACCTTCATTGGTCACCTCCACTACCCTGCAACCCATTAACAACCCACTGCCATTGGTCACCTCCACTACCCTGCAACCCATTAACCACCCACTGCCATTGGTCACCTCCACTATCCTGCAACCCATTACCAACCCACTGTCATTGGTCACCTCCACTATCCTGCAACCCATTACCCACCCACTGTCATTGGTCACCTCCACTATCCTGCAACCCATTACCAACCCACTGCCATTGGTCACCTCCAGTACCCTGCAACCCATTACCCACCCACTGTCATTGGTCACCTCCACTACCCTGCAACCCATTACCAACCCACTGTCATTGGTCACCTCCACTACCCTGCAACCCATTACCAACCCACTGTCATTTGTCACCTCCAGTACCCTGCAACCCATTACCCACCCACTGTCATTGGTCACCTCCACTACCCTGCAACCCATTACCAACCCACTGTCATTGGTCACCTCCAGTACCCTGCAACCCATTACCCACCCACTGTCATTGGTCACCTCCACTACCCTGCAACCCATTACCCACCCACTGTCATTGGTCACCTCCACTACCCTGCAACCCATTACCAACCCACTGTCATTGGTCACCTCCAGTACCCTGCAACCCATTACCAACCCACTGGCATTGGTCACCTCCACTACCCTGCAACCCATTAACCACCCACTGTCATTGGTCACCTCCACTACCCTGCAACCCAGTAACCACCCACTGCCATTGGTCACCTCCACTACCTTGCAACCCATTACCAGCCCACTGTCATTGGTCACCTCCACTACCCTGCAAACCATTTCCCACCCACTGCCATTGGTCACCTCCACTACCCTGCAACCCATTTCCCACCCACTGCCATTGGTCACCTCCACTTCCATGCAACCCATTAACAACCCACTGCCATTGGTCACCTCCACTACCATGCAACCCATTACCCACCCACTGCCATTGGTCACCACCACTACCCTGCAAACCATTACCCACCCACTGTCATTGGTCACCTCCACTACCCTGCAACCCATTAACCACCCACTTTCATTGGTCACCTCCACTACCCTGCAACCCATTTACCACCCACTGCCATTGGTCACCTCCACTACCCTGCAACCCATTAACCACCCACTGCCATTGGTCACCTCCACTACCCTGCAACCCATTAACAACCCACTGTCATTGGTCACCTCCACTACCCTGCAACCCATTAACCACCCACTGCCATTGGTCACCTCCACTACCCTGCAACCCATTAACAACCCACTGTCATTGGTCACCTCCACTACCCTGCAACCCATTAACCACCCAGTGCCATTGGTCACCTCCACTACCCTGCAACCCATTAACTACCCACTGCCATTGGTCACCACCACTACCCTGCAACCCATAAACAACCCACTGCCATTGGTCACCTCCACTACCCTGCAACCCATTACCCACCCACTGTCATTGGTCACCTCCACTTCCCTGCAACCCATTAACCACCCACTGTCATTGGTCACCTCCACTACCCTGCAACCATTTAACAACCCACTGCCATTGGTCACCTCCACTACCCTGCAACCCATTACCAACCCACTGCCATTGGTCACCTCCACTACCCTGCAACCCATTAACCACCCACTGCCATTGGTCACCTCCACTACCATGCAACCCATTAACCACCCACTGCCATTGGTCACCTCCACTACCCTGCCATTGGTCACCTCCACTACCCTGCCATTATTCATCTCCACTACCCTGCTATTGGTCACCTCCACCACCCTGCCATTGGTCACCTCCACTACCCTGCCATTGGTCACCTCCACTACCCTGCAAACCATTACCCACCCACTGCCATTGGTCACCTCCACTACCCTGCAACCAATTAACAACCCACTGCCATTGGTCACCTCCACTACCCTGCAACCCATTAACAACCCACTGCCATTGGTCACCTCCACTACCCCTGCAACCCATTAACCACCCACTGTCATTGGTCACCTCCACTACCCTGCAACCCATTAACCACCCACTGTCATTAGTCACATCCACTACCCTGCAACCCATTAACCACCCACTGTCATTAGTCACATCCACTACCCTGCCATTGGTCACCTCCACTACCCTGCCATTGGTCACCTCCACTACCCTGCATCCCATTACCCACCCACTGTCATTGGTCACATCCACTACCCTGCAACCCATTAACCACCCACTGTCATTGGTCACCTCCACTACCCTGCAACCCATTACCCACCCACTGTCATTGGTCACATAGACTACCCTGCAACCCTTTAACCACCCACTGCCATTGGTCACCTCCTCTACCCTGCAACCCATTACCCACCCACTGTCATTGGTCACCTCCACTACCCTGCAACCCATTACCCACCCACTGTCATTGGTCACCTCAACTATCCTGCAACCCATTAACCACCCACTGCCATTGGTCACCTCCACTACCCTGCAACCAATTAACCACCCACTGTCATTGGTCACCTCCACTACCCTGCAACCCATTACCCACCCACTGTCATTGGTCACCTCCACTACCCTGCAACCCATTACCAACCCACTGCCATTGGTCACCTCCACTACCCTGCAACCCATTAACCACCCACTGCCATTGGTCACCTCGACGACCCTGCAACCCATTAACCACCCACTGCCATTGCTCACCTCCACTACCCTGCAACCCATTACCCACCCACTGTCATTGGTCACCTCCACTACCCTGCAACCCATTACCAACCCACTGTCATTGGTCACCTCCACTATCCTGCAACCCATTACCCACCCACTGTCATTGGTCACCTCCACTACCCTGCAACCCATTACCAACCCACTGTCATTGATCACCTCCACTACCCTGCAACCCATTACCAACCCACTGGCATTGGTCACCTCCACTACCCTGCAACCCATTAACCACTCACTGTCATTGGTCACCTCCACTACCCTGCAACCTAGTAACCACCCACTGCCATTGGTCACCTCCACTACCCTGCAACCCATTACCAACCCACTGTCATTGGTCACCTCCACTACCCTGCAACCCATTTCCCATCCACTGCCATTGGTCACCTCCACTACCCTGCAACCCATTTCCCACCCACTGCCATTGGTCACCTCCACTTCCATGCAACCCATTAACAACCCACTGCCATTGGTCACCTCCACTACCATGCAACCCATTACCCACCCACTGCCATTGGTCACCACCACTACCCTGCAAACCATTAACCACCCACTGTCATTGGTCACCTCCACTACCCTGCAACCCATTAACCACCCACTTTCATTGGTCACCTCCACTACCCTGCAACCCATTAACCACCCACTGCCATTGGTCACCTCCACTACCCTGCAACCAATTAACCACCCACTGTCATTGGTCACCTCCACTACCCTGCAACCCATTACCCACCCACTGCCATTGGTCACCTCCACTACCCTGCAACCAATTAACCACCCACTGTCATTGGTCACCTCCGCTACCCTGCAACCCATTAACCACCCACTGTCATTGGTCACCTCCACTACCCTGCAACCCATTACCAACCCACTGCCATTGGTCACCTCCACTACCCTGCAACCCATTAACCACCCACTGTCATTGGTCACCTCCACTACCCTGCAACCCATTACCAACCCACTGCCATTGGTCACCTCCACTACCCTGCAACCCATTAACCACCCACTGCCATTGGTCACCTCCACTACCCTGCAACCCATTAACCACCCACTGCCATTGCTCACCTCCACTACCCTGCAACCCATTACCCACCCACTGTCATTGGTCACCTCCACTACCCTGCAACCCATTACCCACCCAATGCCATTGGTCACCTCCACTACCCTGCAACCAATTAACCACCCACTGTCATTGGTCACCTCCACTACCCTGCAACCCATTACCAACCCACTGTCATTGGTCACCTCCACTACCCTGCAACCCATTAACCACCCACTGCCATTGGTCACCTCCACTACCCTGCAACCAATTAACCACCCACTGTCATTGGTCACCTCCACTACCCTGCAACCCATTAACCACCCACTGCCATACCAGAAAATCAACATTCCATTTTCTAATGCTTTTTAAGAATCGAGCGTAGAGTTCTGACAATTTTCGCAGATATTCATCATTGTAGATTTAAATCCATTTTCAAAAAGCAAAGAGATACGGGCATCTTGATGTGAAAAATAGTTTGAGTAAGTTAATTGTATTTTTTTTAATCCTTCATCAGAACCATTCAAGTTACCATGACATTTCCACTTCGATGTTTGGGACAAAAATGCTGGCCTAATAATATTCACGCTATAAAGGCTCTGCATCATGAAAACTTTTTAACAGTACTGGATAATGATTAACTTAATTAATATACTGGTAATGCTCTTGCATTCCAAAATCTATTTTTATTTAGTTCCAAAGGTTAAATAGATATTTAAATTAATGAGCTCTTGATGAAAAAACATTTTATGTTTGCTTTATATTTAATCACATTATACTTTATTTGTTGTTCCTTCTTGTTTTTTTAATTAGACAAAACTCATTTTTTTATAAGAACAACTGCCTTAAAGTACATGTTTTTATGCACTTTTAAATATTGATAAAATAAATTCTATATTATTTATAGGAAATAATTAAGGTTTTGTGACTCTTAATCAAGCAATGTTAGGTGTATTTTTCTTTCAATTTGGATAATTACTAAAGGTTACATGTATTATACATTAATATATATATATATATATATATATATATATATATATATATATATATATATATATATATATATATATATATATATATATATATATATATATATTTAAAGATGTGTGCTTATTCTATAGACCAAAATGTTGAGCATTAATCTCAAAATTTTATATTTTTAAAATAAAAAAGTTAAAAGTTGCAATGTGTTGATTTGCATCTTATAAGCTTGTAGACATGTTTTTTTTTACTTTATTTAAGTTACTATGTGTGTATTTGAGTTTTTAATAATGACATTGATTTTTGTCAGTTCTGGTGACGAAGGCGATTGTAAAAATTAGATTGCAATCAAACAAGCAACCAATTTACATAAATATATTTTGTATGATCATTACAATATGTATAGCAAATTTGATAAAATTCTCTCTGCAAATAGTGATTGTTAGCATAAATGTTTAAGAAAGATTGCTTTGAAACATTTAGCAAGGCGGTTATTTCTTAAATGATGTCACAATATGTCTAAGCAAGGAGGTTATTTCTTAAATGATATCACAATATGTCTAAGCAAGGAGGTTATTTCTTAAATGATGTCACAATATGTCTAAGCAAGGAGGTTATTTCTTAAATGATGTCACAATATGTCTAAGCAAAAAGGTTATTTCTTAAATGATGTCACAATATGTCTACACTATTCTTCAAAAAGTCATTCTTGCCTTCATAGTACATTAATTTCAGAATAACATGTTATTGTATGTTGAGGTTTTAGTAGCACTAATTGTACAGGTTCTGTTTGTCAACTTTCAGCTTTAATTGATAAAAGACCTTATCACTTGCCAAGGTACAAGAACAGATGTGCCACAAGCTATCTAGAGTAAAGTTCCTTGGATAATAGTTGTGACTCCTTTTTTTGACAACACAGTTATAAGATGTGCTAAGTAAGCAATTCTAGCCATGTGTCTGCAGGAAATATATTGCCATATTTTATTTTCAGTTCTTCCTCTCTTCCGAATATTTTATTCTCAGTTACCTCAGTTTATGCTCAGGGTGAGGTATTGCGACATTCCGGCGTCCGGTGATCGATATCACGAGTCCTTCTTTTCATATTAGATCTCTAAAACCGCTGGGCAAAATTCAGCCAAACTTTCTCAGAAGCTATAGTAGGTGCGGGAATGAAATGTTGATCTGTCAATAAACGTGGCTGCCAGTGGCATGGCCATTTTGCATATATGGCTAAATAGGAAAACTTAGGAAATCTTGTTCCAAACTGCAAGAGCTAGAGCCTTGATATTTTGTATCTATGTTCCTTGGGTGGACCTGTATGCTAGAGTTTTGATATTTGGTTTATGTATTCCTTTGATGGCCCTGTGTCAAGATTGTTCAAAGAATTTTGATCTGTTCAAAAGCATAGCCTCCGGGGCTAAATGTCTATGGCACTCAGGTAAGCGATAAAAGGCCATCATGGCCCTCTTGTTTGGGAGAAAAACTGTTGTTTTGTAACAAAGCAATCTAATCCAACTTTCACACAAGAAATGGGGAGTGATAGATTTAAAGATGATAGAAATTGAAGTTGATAAGGTCATCAGTAAGAACATGATATACCCAAAAGTGTTAATTAAGTGTCAGTTTGATATGATTTGTAAGACAGAAGTGTTCTCCAACAGCATTAAATCAGGCATTGTCAGAATTGACTAAATACCTTTTGGAAGAACACTTTGACAAAATGAAACAATGACAATAAAAGCCAAGTTCATGAATGGTGATCAGACTTGTTAATGCAGTACATTACATAGTATAGTAATTGTGCAGTGACATTATTAGTTCTAAAGCACATAAATACAAACACCATAAAGAGACATAACAATGGTAGCCCTTCAATACATACAACAATAATTTTACTTGTGAAACTGGAGCATGCAGCCTTTAGCGATGTTGGAAGTCTGGCCTGAAAAAGAATACCTTAACCATTTTTTTATGTTAAAAGCATTGATATTTCCATAATAAAATTAAGCACTCTTTATGCCTAAATACATGTCCATTTTTGCTATTTCTGGTATACATGTAAACAGAATAATTGACTTGCTAGAGTTGTTTTCTTGATACTAGTACTGTGTTTAAATTTTACCCATTTGCCAGTAAGTTTGACTCCACTTTGTTACTAGTAAACCTGCATATTTTGATTGGAACAATTTATGCCATAATTAGCTTGATTATTCTGTTAGTAAGGAGATCTGTTACACTCCTGAGAGCCATTAAACTTTGATTAAACCTGTGCACAACAGTGAAACTTATTTCTCATTAATTGACATTTCACAGATGTCAAGTTGTGCATATGATAGCTCCAAATTGGAATTGGTAATAAAAGATGGCCCTGGTTTGAATTGGTCAAATGTTTAGTGCATTCAGGTGCAGGTTAAAGCTCTGCGTGCAAATTATGTCACTTATATTATATTTACTAGTGTATAGATTAGAATAGAAATTTCATATATGTTCTGATATAATCAATTCTGATTGCACCAGGCTGGATTGCATGAAAAATATGACAATGGTTTGACTTTTTTGTTTGGCTAATGCATAAATTGGATACATTGTTATTCACATAGTTTCTTCATTAACACTCTTAATTCATAAAATATTTAAATTGTATTTCACCAATATCTCTCTATTTCCTGTAGCATCTGAAATAAATATTTGTAATTTTCAGTTATCACACCATTTAATGTAACAGAAGGATAGTGAAACAATATTTTGTTGATAGCATTACATTTGTCATAACAAAGTTTTATGGCTCATGATAGTGTGGGTATCCATAACATAATAAATAGCATTGGTGTAGTTAAGGGGAACATTGTTCTGTGCTTTTCAAGGATAACATCTCTTCTGGCCAACATAGGAGAAGGTTAGCTCCAGGAACAAATGGCTACTTATTTAATCACAAGTGAGGGAACTGTCCAGGATGGCCAGTTGAATAGAAAGTTGGCTCCAGGAACAAATGGCAACACATTTAATCCCACGTCAGGGAACTGCCCAGGGTGGCCAACTCAATAGAAAGTTGGCTCCAGGAACAAATGGCGACACATTTAATCCCACTTCAGGGAACTGCCCAGGGTGGCCAACTCAATAGAAAGTTGGCTTCAGGAACAAATGGTCACACCTTTAATCCCACGTCAGGGAACTACCCAGGATGGCCAACTCAATAGAAAGTTGGCTCCAGGATCAAATGGCTACACATTTAATCCAATGTCAGGGAACTGCCCAGGGTGGCCAACTCAATAGAAAGTTGGCTCCAGGAACAAATGACTACACATTTAATCCCACGTCATGGAACTGTCCAGGATGGCCAGCTGAGTAGAAAGTTGGCTCCAGAAACAAAGGCTACACATTTATTCCCACATCAGGAAACTGTCCAGGATTGCCAGCTGAGTAGAAAGTTGGCTCCAGGAACAAATGGTCACACATTAAATCCCACGTCAGGGAACTGTCCAGGTTGGCCAACTGAGTAGAAAGTTGGCTCCAGAAACAAAGGCTACACATTTAATCCCACGTCAGGGAACTGTCCAGGATGGCCAGCTGAGTAGAAAGTTGGCTCCAGAAACAAAGGCTACACATTTAATCCCAAGTCAGGGAACTGTCCAGGATGGCCAGCTGAGTAGAAAGTTAGCTTCAGGAACAAATGGTCACACATTTAATCCCACGTCATGGAACTGTCCAGGATGGCCAGCTAAGTAGAAAGTTGGCTCCAGAAACAAAGGCTACACATTTAATCCCACGTCAGGGAACTGTCCAGGATGGCCAGCTGAGTAGAAAGTTGGCTCCAGAAACAAAGGCTACACATTTAATCCCACGTCAGGGAACTGTCCAGGATGGCCAGCTGAGTAGAAAGTTGGCTCCTGGAACAAAGGCTACACATTTAATCCCACGTCAGGGAACTGTCCAGGATGGCCAGCTGAGTAGAAAGTGGGCTCCAGAAACAAATGGTCACACATTTAATCCCCCGTCAGGGAACTGTCCAGGATGGCCAGCTGAGTAGAAAGTTGGCTCCAGAAACAAAGGCTACACATTTAATCCCACGTCAGGGAACTGTCCAGGATGGCCAGCTGCGTAGAAAGTTGGCTCCAGGAACAAATGGTCACACATTTAATCCCACGTCAGGGAACTGTCCAGGATGGCCAGCTGAGTAGAAAGTTAGCTTCAGGAACAAATGGTCACACATTTAATCCCACGTCAGGGAACTGTCCAGGATGGCCAGCTCATTAGAAAGTTGGCTCCAGGAACAAATGGTCACACATTTAATCCAACATCAGGGAACTGTCCAGGATGGCCAGCTGAGTAGAAAGTTAGCTTCAGGAACAAATGGTCACACATTTAATCCCACATCATGGAACTGTCCAGGATGGCCAGCTGAGTAGAAAGTTGGCTCCAGGAACAAAGGCTACACATTTAATCCCAGGTCATGGAACTGTCCAGGATGGCCAGCTGAGTAGAAAGTTGGCTCCAGGAACAAATGGTCACACATTTAATCCCACGTCAGGGAACTGTCCAGATGGCCAACTCAATAGAAAGTTGGCTCCAGGAACAAATGGCTATACATTTAATCCCACGTCAGGGAACTGCCCAGGGTGGCCAACTCAATAGAAAGTTGGCTCCAGGAACAAATGGCGACACATTTAATCCCACGTCAGGGAACTGTCCAGGATGGCCAGCTGAGTAGAAAGTTGGCTCCAGGAACAAATGGTCACACAATTAATCCCACGTCAGGGAACTGTCCAGGATGGCCAGCTGAGTAGAAAGTTGGCTCCAGGAACAAAGGCTACACATTTAATCCCACGTCAGGGAACTGTCCAGGATGGCCAGCTGAGTAGAAGGTTGGCTCCAGGAACAAATGGTCACACAATTAATCCCACGTCAGGGAACTGTCCAGGATGGCCAGCTGAGTAGAAAGTTGGCTCCAGGAACAAATGGTCACACATTTAATCCCACGTCAGGGAACTGTCCAGGATGGCCAACTCAATAGAAAGTTGGCTCCAGGAACAAATGGCTATACATTTAATCCCACGTCAGGGAACTGTCCAGGATGGCCAACTCAATAGAAAGTTGGCTCCAGGAACAAATGGCTATACATTTAATCCCACGTCAGGGAACTGCCCAGGGTGGCCAACTCAATAGCAAGTTGGCTCCAGGAACAAAAGGCTACACATTTAATCCCACGTCAGGGAACTGTCCAGGATGGCCAGCTGAGTAGAAAGTTGGCTCCAGGAACAAATGGTCACACATTTAATCCCAGGTCATGGAACTGTCCAGGATGGCCAGCTGAGTAGAAAGTTGGCTTCAGGAACAAATGGTCACACATTTAATCCCATGTCAGGGAACTGTCCAGGATGGCCAGCTGAGTAGAAAGTTGGCTCCAGGAACAAATGGTCACACATTTAATCCCAGGTCAGGGAACTGTCCAGGATGGCCAGCTGAGTAGAAAGTTGGCTCCAGGAACAAATGGTCACACATTTAATCCCATGTCAGGGAACTGTCCAGGATGGCCAGCTGAGTAGAAAGTTAGCTTAAGGAACAAATGGTCACACATTTAATCCCACATCAGGGAACTGTCCAGGGTGGCCAACTTAGTAGAAAGTTGGCTCCAGAAACAAAGGCTGCACATTTAATCCCAAGTCAGGGGACTGTCTAGGGTGGTCAACTTAGAAGAAGGTTGGCTCCAGGAACAAAGGCTACACATTTAATCCCAGGTCAGGGAACTGTCCAGGATGGCCACATCAGAATGTTGGCTCCAGGAACAAATGGCTACACATATATTCCCAAGTCAGGGGACTGTCTAGGGTTGCCAAGGGACTGTCCAGGGTGGCCAACTCAGTAGAATATTGGCTCCTGGAACAAAGGGTCACATGTTAAATCCCAAATCAGGGGACTGTCCAGGGTGGCCAACTTAGAAATTTGGCTCCAGGAATAAATCACAAGACATTTAATCCCAAGTCAGGGAATAATATTTTGTTCATTATTACAAAACTTGTATAAAGTAAAATATTCCCTATCAGTATATGTTGCATGTATAGGCCACATAAAAGGCATATCTAAATAGGTTTTGGAATGAGAAAATTATTTGATTCTTTTTTCTATATATAATTGATTTTCTTGCTTTTATTACTTTTGCCATGGTTGAAAAACATGCATTGGGATAATCCCATATCCAAATTAAGCAGTTTATTATGGGAATATTAAAGTATTTTCAAATATTTATGTATATAAAATTTGAATGTATTAAAAGAGTTCAAAGATGATTGTTAGTTCCGCTTCACTTTATTATGATTGGTTTTTTACATTTGTTTGAAAGATTCTGCTAGGCAGATGACTACTGTTGAATGATGGTTAGCCTGTTGAGTCTTGGTCATTTCCAAAAGTCACATTAAAAAAATACAGCAATGTATAAATAATTTTACAAAACATATTTTAAAATTTGGTAGCCACCAGAGATGGCTTGGAGCTGTGGGGTTAGTTTGTCTATGTTGTTGGATTATCTCAGCAAAAGGAGACTATCATCTAATCAACGTAAAATGTGCCTTGTACATAAGCCAAGATTAGATTAGCTTCAGACATTAGCTGCTCTCTAGTTTGCTGGCTCTTTTAAATGTGGTTTGTTCTGTTTGCTGAGGTGTATGCTTACAGTTTGGGGGCCAAAACACAATTTGTATTAATAATTTGCCATGCCTGCATCCTTTTAAGACAAGAAGTCTGTTCCACAACCTGTAGCATCACAAACAATGTGCCTACTCAATACATGCTTAACCCAATACATGCTAACCTAATACATGCCAACCCAATACATACCTACCCAATACATGCCAACCTAATACATGCCAACCCAATACATGCCTACCCAATACATGCCAACCTAATACATGCCAACCTAATACATGCCTACCCAATACATGCCAACCCAATACATGGTAACCCAATACATGCCAACCTAGTACATGCTTAACCAAATACATGCCAACCCAATACATGCCTACCCAATACATGCCAACCTAATACATGCTTAACCCAATACATGCCTACCCAATACATGCCAACCCAATACATGCCTACCCAATACATGCATACCCAATACATGCCAACCTAAAACATGCTTAACCTAATACATGCCAACCTAATACATGCCTACCTAATACATGCCAACCCAATACATGCTTAACCCAATACATGCCTACCCAATACATGCCAACCTAATACATGCCAACCCAATACATGCCTACCCAATACATGCCAACCTAATACATGCCTACCCAATACATGCCAACCCAAAACATGCTTTAACCAATACATGCCAACCTAATACATGCTTAACCAAATACATGCCAACCCAATACATGCCTACCCAATACATGCCAACCTAATACATGCTTAACCCAATCGAGCCTACCCAATACATGCTTAACCCAATACATGCCTACCCAATACATGCCTACCCAAAACATGCCAACCTAATACATGCCAACCTAATACATGCCAACCCAATACATGCTTAACCAAATACATGCTTAACCAAATACATGCCAACCCAATACATGCCAACCTTATACATGCTTAACCAAATACATGCCAACCTAATACATGCCAACCCAATACATGCCACCCTAATACATGCCAACCAAATACATGCCAACCCAATACATGCCAACCAAATACATGCCAACCCAATACATGCCAACCCAATACATGCTTAACCCAATACATGCTTAATGCAATACATGCCAACCTAATACCTGCTTAACAAAAACCATGCTTAATGCAATACATGCCAACCCAATACCTGCTTAACAAAATACATGCTTAAAGCAATACATGGCAACCCAGTACATGCAGGGGTTTTTCTGCCTATTTTGGGAAAAGGAGTCTGGTCATTTTGGGAATTTTTATCGACAAAAATGCCCATTTTGGGAATTTTTGTATCGATAAAATGGTACATTTTGGGAAAATTTTGTGTGCACTTATCACTACATTTTACTATACCAATATGCTTTACTAGTTAACATTTATAATTAGCAAACCTTTAAAGGAAAATATTTTTTTCATTTAAATTATCCATCCTATGAAATAAAAATTCTTGAAAAACACAGTGACATGGTAGTAATTTAATGGTACATGTAGAGTATTATCTAACATTACCAATAATGGAACCAAAACTTTTAGCAGAATTATCAATTTCAATAACTAGAAACAAACAGAACATCAGGTGACGTATTTTAATTCATGCTTGGCAGTATTTGAACTAGCTGGATAACTACTACTTTTTTAACTGGCTCCGAGGACGAGGATTCGGTAAATGATGGGCCTGCCGTAACAATTGGTAATGGCTGCGGTGATGCAGACTGTTCTGCTTCTGCTTCAAGTTCTGGTGCACGATCTGCGGACGCAGATTCGGACAACGTGACTGAATGTTCCGATGACGTAGATTCAGATGGCTTTGCAAACATTGATGCAATTGTTGCGCCTCTTTTTGCATCACGCTGGCGAATTTATTTGCTGTAATACTTACTGTTGTGCGGAAACATTGTTGCAAAAATACATTACACTAAGATATGCTGAAGAGTTCGTAATTTATGGCTGTAGTATGCTTACATCTGGGCACTTTTCTTACGGCATAAATGTGGAAAAAACAATTTTTACCGTCCGTTTTCATATATTTAATACGATATCTGCAGATATTCTGGAATGAGAATATTTTCAATTGGGAAAATGTTAGCTGGATTTAATTGGGATTGGGGCCGTTTGCTTTGGGAACGCCTCCGTTCACCGGAGGCACAGACAGTGATGAAAACCCCCTGACATGGCAACCCTATATATGCTTAACATAATACATGCCAACCAAACCAACGCAATACATGGTAACCCAATACATGGCAACCCAGTACATGGCAACCCTATATATGTTAAACCTAATACATGCCAACCCAATACATGCTTAATGCAATACATGCCAACCCAATACATGGCAACCCAGTACATGTTTAACACAGTACATGCCAACCCAATATATGCTTAATGCAATGCATGCCAACCCAATACATGGTAACCCAGTACATGGCAACCCTATATATGCTTAACGTAATACATGCCAACCCAAAACATGCAAACCCAATACATGCTTAACCCAATACATGCCAACCCAATACATGGCAACCCAGTACATGCCAACCCAAAACATGCAAACCCAATACATGCCAACCAAAACATGCAAACCCAATACATGCTTAACCCAATACATGCCAACCCAGAACATGCTTAACCCAATACATGCCAACCCAGTACATGCTTAACCCAATACATGCCAGCCCAATACATGGTAACCCAATACATGCCAACCCATTACATGCTTAATGCAATACATGCCAACCCAATACATGCTTAATGCAATACATGCCAACCCAATACATGCTTAACCCAATACATGCCAACCCAATAATGCTTAATGCAATACATCCTTAACCCATAATGCCAACCCAGAACATGCCAACCCAATACATGCTTAATGCAATACATACTTAACTCAATAAATGCTTAACCTTATACATGGCAACCCAATACATGGCAACCCAGTATATGCTTAATGCAATACATGCCAACCCAGAACATGCCAACCCAATACATGCTTAATCCAATACATGCCAACCCGATACATGCCAACCCAATACATGCTTAATCCAGTACATGCGTAGTTGGTTGAACTGCCATATTGGCCAAATGCTTTTGTTTTTTTAGGGAAAGTAGGATTCCAGAACCTGTTTTTTTCCCACTGCGCATGCACATGGCATCTACAGTTATCATTCCTGAAATAGTCCTATGGATGGCACCATGTTTTTCTGTATAAGCAAGTGAAGTGAGGTACTCTCATGTATTGAATTTCAGTCATTATTCAACTTTGGTGACTATCAGAATGAAATTAAATTGCAGTTTAAAATGTTGCTACATCACCTGTCAATTGAAAATGCTTATGGTCCATATGTGTGTGAATGATTTGTTTTGATTTAAATTGCATTTTTTTTATGATGTATGATGTACAAGTCAAATAGTGTGCTCTATTCTCTTCTTCTTTGTTAAGTTAATGGTTTAAGTGTTTTAGAAAATCAGACAAAAAAACACAAGCACATGGTTGGTTGCAAACTTATACTTATTGCCTTGCAATTGTTTGGTTAGGTAAAAAAATGCTTGAGAAATGATTTTGTTAGGGAAAATGTTGCCTGAGTAGTAACTTTGTTAAGGAAAATATTGCCTTGAAGTGAGTTTGTTAGGGAAAATATTGCCTGCAAGTGAGTTTGTTACTGAAATATTGCCTGGATGTGACTTTGTTTGGGGGCAGGGGGGGTAAATATTGCCCAAGAAATGACCTTGTTAGGTAAAATAATGCCAAAGAAGTAACTTTTTTGAAGCAAATTTTGCCTGGAAGTGACTTTGTTGGGGGTATATATTGCTTGAGAAGTGACTTTCTTGGGGTGAATATTGTCAGAGAAGTGACTTTCTTGGGGTACATTTTTTACCTGGTAGGTGTTTTGTTTGGGTTAGTATTACCTGGGAAATGACTTTGTAAGGTTAAATATTGCCTGGCATATGACTTTGCTTGGGTTAATGTAGCCTGAGAAGTGACTTTGTTAGAAAAAATATTGCTTGAGATATAACTTTAGTAGGCTAAATATTGCCTGAGATATGACTTTGGTAGGGTAAATATTGCCTGAGAAGTGACTTGGTTAGGAAAAACAACACACTAGAGACCACATTTATAGCCTAATCTTCACCAAACTTGGTCAGAACGTTTGTCTGGATGAAATCTTAGATGAGTTCGTAACTGGGTCACGTGGGGTCAAAAAGTAGGTCACTAGGTCAAATCTTAGAAAAAGCTTGTGTACACACTAGAGGCCACATTTATAGCCCAATCTTCACCAAACTTAGTCAGAATGTTTGTCTGCATGAAATCTTGGATGAGTTCGTTATTGGCTCATGTGGGGTCAAAAAGTAGGTCACTAGGTAACATTTTAGAAAAACCTTGTGAAAACACTTAAGAGGCTACATTGATGGCCCAGTCTTCACCAAACTTGACCAGCATGTTTGCCAGTATGAAATCTTACATAAGTTTTGAAGTGAGTCATGTGGATTTAGTAGGTTACTTGGTAAAATTCTAGAAAATGTTATCAACCCAGTGGCCACACTAATGGTCCAATCTTCACCAACTTCATGCCAGATTTGAGCCTACTTAATGCCTGTGTCATCAGGTGAGCGATTAAGGGCCATCATGGCCCTCTTGTTATATTTTCTTATCCAAGAGTTCCTTGTTTCAAATGTCAAATGCACTTAAAATAGTTTTAATTCTTCAAAGTCAGTTAAATAGGTGATTTGTACTACTCTTATTGTTGTTGTTTTATAACTATTTTTTTCTTGAACAAATGACCAGGTTTGGCTGTCATTTAGTGAATGAGCTGATGGAAAAGTGACTTTATTCAATAATTTAAAACAGAATAAGATCAAATACAGTTATCACAATTATTAAATTAAAATCTTAAGGCCAGAGGAGATCTGGGTTTGCTGAAGTGATGTATGAGGTTAGGGTTCCTGTTTGCTGAAATAGTTTTTTATTTCAATTGAATATTTCTGACCATGAGTTATTCAAAGTGTGTAAAATAATTTGATATCTGACTACTTGCAGAAGTGTGTAAAATAATATGATATCTGACTACTTGCAGAAGTTTTACAGTGAAATTAACCATGTTCTTTGGAACTTCATGAACATTCAGTTAGTGTTGTTACTTAAAATTGCACAGTTGTCAATTGTATTTTCAAAGCAAGAAAGTCCCATTAAAACATTTCTTCTCAGGCCTTGTTTTCCCAATAAATTTGTTCAAACATATTAAAACAATGACAGTTTCTCAATTGTGTCAACAAAAACAGGATAAAGCATGTCAATTTGTGAGGCTGCTGCCATCATAGCTTGCATTTTTATCAGTCAATCACATACATGGATTTATTATTTGGATTGTGCGCATGAAGTGGATACATTGTTATTCACAATTATCACTCCATTGAATTCTACATGCATAAATGAATACATCATTTTTCACATTTATTTGTTTTTTAATTAATATTTAATTATTCTTAATTGTATATCCATTGAATGTTACTTGTAAAATTACTATATCCTTATTCATAATTACATATACCTGTCCATTTAATGTTGCACAGGTACACTGTCTGGAATATTTGTTGTCATTACAAAGTCTATTTGTTGTCATAACAAAGTCTATGGAGTAGTGTCACTATGGTATCTATGACATGATAGAGAGCCATGGTTTGATTCAGAGAAACATTTTAGAAGGCTGTATTCCTCAATAACATCTCTACATTGTACAAAAAGGGATTGTCAAGCGTGGTCTGATGAGTACTCTCTTTGTTGCTGGAACAAGCAAATGGCAGCATATTTAATCACAAGTCAGGGCTGCTGGAACAAACAGGTGACAGCACATTTGATCACAAGCCAGGGCAGACCTTCATCCTGCTGGAACAAACAAATAGCAGCAGCATGTTTAATCATAAGTCAGGGCAAACCAACATCCTGCTGGAACAAACAAATAGCAGCATGTTTAATCACAAGTCAGGACATACCAACATCCTGCTGGAAGAAACAAATGACAGCAGCATGTTTAATCACAAGCCAGGACATACCAACATCCTGCTGGAACAAACAAATGGTGGAGGCATGTTTAATCACAAGCCAGGACAGACCAACATCCTGCTGGAACAAACAAATGGCAGCAGCATGTTTAATCACAAGTCAGGGCAGACCAACATCCTGCTGGAACAAACAAATGGTGGCAGCATGTTTAATCACAAGTCAGGGCAGACCAACATCCTGCTGGAACAAACAAATGGTGGCAGCATGTTTAATCACAAGCCAGGACAGACCAACATCCTGCTGGAACAAACAAATGGCAGCATCATGTTTAATCACAAGTCAGGGCAGACCAACATTCTGCTGGAACAAACAAATGGTGGCAGCATGTTTAATCACAAGCCAGGGCAGACCAACATCCTGCTGGAACAAACAAATGGCAGCCGCATGTTTAATCATAAGTCAGGACAGACCAACATCCTGCTGGAACAAACAAATGGCAGCATGTTTAATCACAAGTCAGGACATACCAACATCCTGCTGGAACAAATAAATGGCAGCAGCATGTTTAATCACAAGTCAGGACAGACCAACATTCTGCTGGAACAAACAAATGGCAGCAGCATGTTTAATCACAAGTCAGGGCAGACCAACATCCTGCTGGAACAAACAAATGGCAGCAGCATGTTTAATCACAAGTCAGGGCAGACCTGCATCCTGCTGGAACAAACAAATGGCAGCATGTTTAATCACAAGTCAGGACATACTAACATCCTGCTGGAACAAACAAATAGCAGCAGCATGTTTAATCACAAGTCAGGACAGACCAACATTCTGCTGGAACAAACAAATGGCAGCAGCATGTTTAATCACAAGTCAGGACAGATCTGCATCCTGCTGGAACAATCAAATGGCAGCAGCATGTTTAATCACAAGTCAGGGCAGACCTGCATCCTGCTGGAACAAACAAATGGCAGCATGTTTAATCACAAGCCAGGGCAGATCTGCATCCTGCTGGAACAAACAAATGGCAGCAGCATGTTTAATCACAAGCCAGGGCATACCAACATCCTGCTGGAACAAACAAATGGCAGCAGCATGTTTAATCACAAGCCAGGACATATCAACATCCTGCTGGAACAAACAAATGGCAGCAGCCTGTTTAATCACAAGCCAGGACATATCAACATCCTGCTGGAACAAACAAATGGCAGCAGCCTGTTTAATCACAAGTCAGGGCATGCTAACATCCTGCTGGAACAAACAAATAGCAGCAGCATGTTTAATCACAAGCCAGGGCATACCAACATCCTGCTGGAACAAACAAATGGCAGCAGCATGTTTAATCACAAGCCAGGGCATACCAACATCCTGCTGGAACAAACAAATGGCAGCAGCATGTTTAATCACAAGCCAGGACATATCAACATCCTGCTGGAACAAACAAATGGCAGCAGCCTGTTTAATCACAAGCCAGGGCATACCAACATCCTGCTGGAACAAACAAATAGCAGCAGCATGTTTAATCACAAGCCAGGGCATACCAACATCCTGCTGGAACAAACAAATGGCAGCAGCATGTTTAATCACAAGCCAGGACATATCAACATCCTGCTGGAACAAACAAATGGCAGCAGCCTGTTTAATCACAAGCCAGGACATATCAACATCCTGCTGGAACAAACAAATGGCAGCAGCCTGTTTAATCACAAGTCAGGGCATGCTAACATCCTGCTGGAACAAACAAATAGCAGCAGCATGTTTAATCATAAGTCAGGGCAGACCAACATCCTGCTGGAACAAACAAATAGCAGCAGCATGTTTAATCACAAGTCAGGGCAGATCAACATCCTGCTGGAACAAACAAATGGCAGCAGCCTGTTTAATCACAAGCCAGGACATATCAACATCCTGCTGGAACAAACAAATGGCAGCAGCCTGTTTAATCACAAGTCAGGGTATGCTAACATCCTGCTGGAACAAACAAATAGCAGCAGCATGTTTAATCATAAGTCAGGGCAGACCAACATCCTGCTGGAACAAATAAATGGCAGCAGCATGTTTAATCACAAGTCAGGGCAGATCAACATCCTGCTGGAACAAATAAATGGCAGCATGTTTAATCACAAGTCAGGGCAGACCAACATCCTGCTGGAACAAACAAATAGCAGCAGCATGTTTAATCACAAGTCAGGGCAGATCAACATCCTGCTGGAACAAACAAATAGCAGCAGCATGTTTAATCACAAGTCAGGGCAGATCAACATCCTGCTGGAACAATCAAATGGCAGCAGCATGTTTAATCACAAGTCTGGGCATACAAACATCCTGAATAAATCTTAAGCTTCCCTAGCCAGTACTTGATTAATTAGTGCTTTCATTGACTGAAAGAGGGGTGTTTTATACTGTCAACATCTGATTTTTTTTACAAAAAACCCCTATTAAATATGTAACAATATGCATTTTTAAATTGCTGTTCATATTATGATAATTTGCTTACTTGAATATTTTCACTTTAGATTTGACTGTGTTTTAAAAGTAATACATTTAAAGTAAATTTGGAACACAAAGAAATACATGTAAGTTCTAAATAAAGCATCATATAATTATAAGCCATTTTTTGGTCCACTTTTAACTGAACATTCAAAGTGGCTAATGATGAGAGCCAGTTCAAGCACCAACAATCAGTCACTTGCTGAAAAATGGAATGGATGTAGGGTTTATTAGGTTAACTCTACCTGCTCATAAAGAAAGTTCAGCATTTATACACTACTAGAGTTAAGGTCATGTAACATTCCATAAATGGTTAATATAGGATAGCAAAAGAAAGATTAAAGCAATAAGATGATCTTGCCAACATATTGGTTCTGTGACTTGTTAAATACAAATAACTGCACAACAAGAAAAAAAATCTGGTTATAAACTGGCGAATGTCAGTGGAATGTCAGTGGGTGTGTTGGCTCGCAGCAAACCTTTCTACTTTTCCAACTTTGCTCAATGGAATTAAGTCAGACTTTCACAGGACTGCTGTCATCAAATGCCTAAGAGTGTATTGTTGGGGTATGATTGATTTCTTATAAATCCAATGTCACTGGTACTACAATGCAATATACGAGGGCTGTTCCATAAATCTGCAGAATTTATTAATATATTTAATATAAGGGATATGAATAAAAAACAAATTATACTGTGACATACCTTTACTTTTTGCCGACATGTGTGCCAAATTTCTTTGCAATACATCAAATATAAAATATTACAGATAACTATAAAGAATGGTACCAAGTACTACTTGAAGCACGTCAACGTCAACATTCAGAACTTTAAACGTCAAACTGTAGAGCGCGGTTAACTTTCTCAACGTCTTCACCTTTTGTAGCCACGCATTTCCTGTGTCTATGAACCCACTGTTCATATGTAACATGGAACCAATCACTGGGGAATAAAGATATGATCTCCTTTGATTTATTCCGCGATTCATCTGAGGTGTTGAACGAATGGCCTTGCAGTTCCTTCTTCAGATCCGGTCACAGGCGGTAGTCCATGGGGGCCAGGTCCAAACTATATCGAGGGTGCGGGAGAAAATCTAATTCCTGCAGTGCAATATTCAGCTTTGTGTCATGTGCGCAGGTGCATTGTCTTGGTGCAATACCACTCTATCTAAATCCAAATGCGGCTGTTTCCATTGAAAAGCCTGGACCAAGTCGCGCTTCAAAACCTGAAACAAATTTACGAAACTTAAAGCTGAAATAAAATTGAGTTTATCTTGTATTATTATATCTCTTGAAATTATTTAAAGAATTTTATAGCTTAAAGTCATTTTAACAAATTACAATAAATCTTACATTTGAGTAATATTGGGCGTTGACGGTACAGCCATCTCGCACCTTGTGTTGGAAGCAGTAGTCCATGTCTGTCCATGAAGAAGATATACATTACCTTCTTACAACTTCTTTGTGCCCTAGCCTTCTTTGGCGGTAGAGTGTCTGCGGACTTCCAAATAGCTGACTGCTGCTTAGACTCTGGATCGAAGGAGTGCAGCCATGTCTTGTCTGTTGTTACTATCCGCTCCAGGAGTTCATCGCCGTGCATTTCATACCGACGGAGAAACTCTCGGGAACACTTGACATGTTTCCGTTTGTCGTCGTTCTGAAAAAGGCTAGAACCCAACGTGCATACACTTTGGACATTTTTAACTCATCCGTTAAAATTCTGTAGACAGTGGTAGGCGCTAGATTTGACTCATCTGCTATGTTCCGAACTGTCAACCTCCTATCCGTTCGATTAGCCCCTTGACTAACCTCGCTGATCTGATAGTCACTGCACTTGTCGGACGTCCCGGTCTCTTGTCATCAAACACAGATGTTCTACCTTCACTAAACCTGTCATGCCATTTGTAGACAAATGTTTTCCCGCACATAGGAAGAGTTTCCAACTCCTTGATGCGTTTAAGTGTTTCTGCCGGAGTTAGTTTTAGTCCGACACAAAATTTCACGACGGAACGTAATTCATTTTCGTCATTTGACGTCAAACCTTTTTCTGAAGTCATAGCAATAAAGCGTTGCTGAGAGGTAACAGTTCAACACAACCTCTTTAAACTGATAGAAATTACTTTCATACATTGATGTAACATCAGACAGATTGGCGCCAAAATTGTGACCGTTTTGACTATTTTACAGCGTTTATATTATGTTCTAAAGTTTGAAAACCCGGCATGCTTCAAGTGTATATACATTGGTTGCTAAAGATACCGCTAAATTCGCAATAAAATATAACAAACATTCATATTATATACATTTATCTAAATACATGTCAGAGAGTAAATGCGCGAAATTTTGTGCAATTGTATTCAAAAATTAGTGTTTTTGAGGAAAATTCCGGGGATTAATGGAACAGCTCTCGTATATATATAGATATATTTTTGTTTGTTAAATACTATACAGGTATGGTGATCAGATTTTGTAGGTACAGGATAAGTAAAATACTATACAGGTATGGTGATCAGATTTTGTAGATACAGGATAAGTTAAATACTATATAGGTATGATGATCAGATTTTGTAGGCACAAGATAAGTTAAATACTATACAGGTATGGTGATCAGATTTTGTAGATACAGGATAAGTTAAATACTATACAGGTATGGTGATCAGATTTTGTAGATACAGGATAAGTTAAATACTATACAGGTATGGTGATCAGATTTTGTAGATACAGGATAAGTTAAATACTATACAGGTATGGTGATCAGATTTTGTAGATACAGGATAAGTTGAATACTATACAGGTATGATGATCAGATTTTGTAGGTACAGGATAAGTTAAATACTATACAGGTATAGTGATCAGATTTTGTAGGTACAGGATAAGTTAAATACTATACAGGTATAGTGATCAGATTTTGTAGGTACAGGATAAGTTAAATACTATACAGGTATGGTGATCAGATTTTGTAGGTACAGGATAAGTTAAATACTATACAGGTATGGTGATCAGATTTTGTAGGTACAGGATAAGTTAAATACTATACAGGTATGGTGATCAGATTTTGTAGGTACAGGATAAGTTAAATACTATACAGGTATGGTGATCAGATTTTGTAGGTACAGGATAAGTTAAATACTATACAGGTATGGTGATCAGATTTTGTAGGTACAGGATAAGTTAAATACTATACAGGTATAGTGATCAGATTTTGTAGGTACAGGATAAGTTAAATACTATACAGGTATGGTGATCAGATTTTGTAGATACAGGATAAGTTAAATACTATACAGGTATGGTGATCAGATTTTGTAGGTACAGGATAAGTTAAATACTATACAGGTATGGTGATCAGATTTTGTAGGTACAGGATAAGTTAAATACTATACAGGTATGGTGATCAGATTTTGTAGGTACAGGATAAGTTAAATACTATACAGGTATGATGATCAGATTTTGTAAATACTATACAGGTATGGTGATCATATTTTGTAAATACTATACAGGTATGATGATCAGATTTTGTAAATAATATACAGGTATGGTGATCAGATTTTGTAGGTACAGGAAAAGGAAGATTGTGGTTGGTTTTCAGGTAATTAGATTCAATGCCACTGTTTACTAAAATTATTTATTTTTTATTTTTATTTAGAATTCCAAAATGATGATTATGTTATTAAGGTAGATGCCTTATAAGAAGTGAACAATTGGGATTGTGCTTTGATTTGATGGGGTTAAAGGTTACTGTTACTAAAAAGAGTGTTTTCTTTATTTCAGTTAAATAATTATTTACTGCTCAGTGCTGAGTATATTCATGATTATATTTAAATAACACACAGGTCACTTGTAGAAAGAGAAAGAGAAAAGAGTGGCATTGAGTTTGAGATTAGAAATGTCAATTTTATCATCACTTTCTAAAAAATAGCTTTTCAGTCCCTTTGAAATACCTTTCCTATCTTTTTCACAGTCAAAGCACAGGAAGGATAGATAACACAGGTTACACTGTTTTACCTCTGGGTGTACTGTTTAGTAACTTGGTTTTAGTGACCATTTTCTATTGTCCCATTGGTAGGATTAATGTATTATTAAAACTCTAATCAACTTGACACAAAGTGATCTCAAACACACTTTTATGACCATGGGTTGAGAATTTGCCTTGTTTGACCTTTTTCAAAATAAATAAATCTGTGTTTTATTTTTCTTATAGATGATTTAAAAGCTGTATGCATATGTTTGGAATACTAAACATATTGCTAAGTACTGTACAATTGATACTTGCTTCCACTGTTTCACCAGTCTGTGATTATATAAACAAGCACATTCTGTGTTTGTGGAAGTGGAAGTGGACAAGTCCCTGTCAGGAAAATGGCCACTTAAATGGGCCTAGATTAGATTAACAGCACACATTTTAGCTGCCATCTTGTCTGCCTGCTCTTTTGAGTGTCATTCTGTATGGTTTTGGAGTTGTCTGCATTTAGAAATCAGCATGAGATAAAATTGTGTTGTTGTTGCATTTATTGTCTCATCAACAATCTTTCATATTTAGTGATGGTTTTATATGTCATTTACCACACACAACTAAGGGAAAGCCCTTAAAATGATGTCATTTACCAAACACAACTTAATGAAAGCCTTAAACACATCCTGTTTAGTTAATGTCATTAAATGAACATCCTAGTTGAAGACTTCCAGTTGATGTCCTAGACTAAACATCCTTGTGGAAGCCTTTTAGTTTGATGTCCTAGACTAAACATCCTAGTGGAAGCCTTTTAGTTGATATCCTAGCCTGAACATCCTAGTGGAAGCCTTCCAGTTGATGTCCTAGAGTGATCACATTAGTGGAAGCCTTTCAGTTGATATCCTAGCCTGAACATCCTAGTGGAAGCTTTTCAGTTGATGTCCTAGAGTGATCATTAGTGGAAGCCTTTCAGTTGATATCAGTGAGTGAACATGCTAGTAGAAGGCTTTCAGTTGATTTTGCCACAGATAGTTTAAATACCCTGCACAGTATTAGAAATGTTCTTGGCAGTTGATCAGCTCCTTTTTGAACTAAACAGCAAAATGAAAAAATAAAATATGACAGAAAAGCAATGCAGAGTCAAATCAGGTAATAAAGAATGCTTATTAATTCAGTTATTTATTTATACAAAATTATCTTGAAAAGCAGACCTATTTTAAAATTTGATGTAGCACTAAGCTTATTATGGAAGATTTTATTTTTGTTTTTTGTTTTTTAGGGTGTTTTTCTTTCAGATTTCTTTTTAGCTCACCTGAGCACAGCGTTCTCAAGGGGAGCTTTTGTGATAGCGCTTCGTCCATCATCCATTGTCAACATTTAATCTTCATAAAAATTGTTCAGAATGTTTGTCTGCATAAAATCTTGGATGAGTTCTATATTGGGTCACCTGGGGTCAAAAAAGTAGGTCACTAGGTCAAATTTTTGAAAAAGCTTGTGAACACACTAGAGGCCCTATTTATGACCCAATCTTCACCAAACTTGATCAGAATCTTTGCCTGCATGAATCTTGGATGAATTCATAACTTGGACATGTGGGTCAATAAGTAGGTCAGTAGGTCAAAACTTAGAAAAAGCATGTGAACACACTAGAGTTAACATTCATAGACCAATCTTCACCAAACTTGATCAGATTGTTTGTCTGTATGAAATCTTAGATGAGTATTTTATTGGGTCCCGTGGGGTCAAAAAGTAGGTCACTAGGTCACATTTTAGAAAAACCTTGTGAAAACACTTAGAGGCCTCATTGATGGCCCAATCCTCACCAAACATGGCCAGAATGTTTGCCAGTATGAAATCTTACATATGTTTTGAAGTGGGTCATGCGGATTTACTAGGTAAAATTCTAGAAAATGTTATCATCCTGGTGGCCACACTAATGGTCCAATCTTCACCAAAGATTTCTTAAGTAAATAACTCTTAATTACTTGATGCCAGATTTGAGCCTACTAAAATCCTGTGTCATCAGGTGAGCGATTAAGAGACATCATGGCCCTCTTGTTTGTTACATCTCATCAACACAGTTCTTGTCATATTGGTGATGTCCTGCATTCTATTGATGTAGGAAGACCCCATAAAGGTGTGTGCCCCAATGAGGACAAACCCACACAGTGGAGAGCTGATGAATTGTAAGTCTGTCACTGAAACTGAATCTGTTTTATGTGTTAATAGATAATGTTATATCCAAAGATCGACCATCCCATTGTGGCTGGAATAGCTTGTCTTGCAAAAAAAAGACCAGTTTCAGCAATACCTACTCATGGCCTTGGGAATAATATCTAAAATAGAGATGTAGAAATCCGATAAGTAAAACAAAATTGTACATCATTGCTTGTGATTTTGAAGATTTTATTGTTCTGTTTACATATCTGGAATAAGAGAAGCAGCATTTTCTTCATGTCTGTATCTGTCTGGATCTGATATCTGCCAAACAGTTTAACTTTGTCAATATGGGATTTGTGATCGAATCGATAAATCTCATAATTATGATTATTTTATTAATGTTTTTTTCCATGCAAGCGGTATTCATGCATTTCTTTTATTAAATTGTATGTGAAATTAATGTTTCAATCATGTTTTATTTCTGTCTGGTTTCTAATGTAATTCATATAAATTTATTTTGTCTTTTTGTGCTTCGTAGAAAACTATATATTTTTTTTAAACACTCACACACACAATTGCAAATATTTAAAAGAGAGCATTGTTTATGTTTAACTCTTAAAAAGGCAATTTGCCAAAACATTTGAGTGAGAGCATGTTTAGAAAAAATATATTGAATACCGTTCCCTCAGGAACAATTTACAAGATTGTGAAAACTCAATATGCGTTCCTTAGAGATCACTTGTTGCTTTGTAAGAAAGTCAGTTTATATTCTTAAGGGTAAAAATGGCTTTGGTTTCATTATTGAAAAGATGTTATTCATTTATTCTATTTAATTAGAAAAATGATCTATTAGATATTTTCTATAAGACTACACAATAATAATGGCTAAGATGAAACTGTTTGTGTGACAAGGGGCAAGCTTTAAAGCTATTATAAAGCTAGGTATAAAGCTGTGTTTTTTGTACAAACCATTTCAAAACCAGGTGTTTACAGAACAAGAAGACTGACCAAACCAATAAACCACTCATTGGGTCAACTTTAATATAAATTGATAATGCTACCTCAGAACACTCCCATAGGGAATTACGTCTCTAATGTCTCACAAGTAAAGTCACCATTTGGCTTCTACATCATTTGGGAAATGAGACTTATTAATAATAACACCAAAAAACAACATGCTGTGGCAGTCAATTTTTCATGCTGATTTTTGCTGTCATCAAATTGATAATGCCTGACTGAAACTTTTTAAAGCATAACATGGGTGTTATGTTACACAGTCAGTAGAGCACTATACTGTTACTGAAAAGGTCTGGGGTTGAATCCTACAAACACTTAACATTTGCTTCTTGTCTTCTTTTCATATAAGCTTGGATGACAGTATTGAATAACAGGCACAAAAACATACAAACTTGGATCACAATATTGAATAACAGGCACAGAAACATACAAACCTGGATCACAATATTGATTAACAGGCACAGAAACATACAAACCTGGATCACAATATTGAATAACAGGCACAGAAACATACAAACCTGGATCACAGTATTGAATAACAGGCACAGAAACATACAAACTTGGAGCACAATATTGAATTACAGGCACAGAAACATGCAAACTTGGATCACAATATTGAATAACAGGCACAGAAACATACAAACTTGGATCACACTATTGAATAACAGGCACAGAAACATACAAACTTGGAACACAATATTGAATAACAGGCACAGAAACATACAAACTTGGAACACAATATTGAATAACAGGCACAGAAACATACAAACTTGGATCACAATATTGAATAACAGGCACAGAAACATACAAACGTTTGATCACAATATTGAATAACAGGCACAGAAACATACAAACTTGGAGCACAATATTGAATAACAGGCACAGAAACATACAAACGTTTGATCACAATATTGAATAACAGGCACAGAAGCATACAAACTTGGAGCACAATATTGAACAACTGTCACAGAAACATACACACTTGGATCACAGTATTAAATAACAGTCACAGAAACATACAAACTTGGATCACAATATTGAATTACAGGCACAGAAACATACAAACTTGGAGCACAATATTGAATAACAGGCACAGAAACATACAAACTTGGAGCACAATATTGAATAACAGGCACAGAAACATACAAACATGGAGCACAATGTTGAATAACAGGCACAGAAACATACAAACATGGAGCACAATGTTGAATAACAGGCACAGAAACATACAAACATGGAGCACAATGTTGAATAACTGTCACAGAAACATACAAACATGGAGCACAATGTTGAATAACAGGCACAGAAACATACAAACATGGAGCACAATGTTGAATAACAGGCACAGAAACATACAAACTTGGAGCACAATGTTGAATAACAGGCACAGAAACATACAAACATGGAGCACAATGTTGAATAACAGGCACAGAAACATACAAACATGGAGCACAATGTTGAATAACAGGCACAGAAACATACAAACATGGAGCACAATATTGAATAACAGGCACAGAAACATACAAACTTGGATCACAGTATTGAATAACAAGCACAGAAACATACAAACTTGAAGCACAATATTGAATAACAGGCACAGAAACATACAAACCTGGATCACAGTATTGAATAACAGGCACAGAAACATACAAACTGGGATCCCAATATTGAATAACAGACCCAGAAACATACAAACTTGGTTCACTGGTTCCTTAAGGTTGACCAATGTTCTCACTAATCCCAGGACAGTTGACTAAAACAAACAGTATAACACATCAGATTATGACATTTGTCACAAATATTGCTCTCCGAACCACATCATAGATTGGATGTCTGTTAGTCAGCTGCAGACAATAGAGTGTTTCTATAACAAAATGACCTTTTATTCTAGAGATGATTGTTGTTTGCGTTGTGCCCAAGTAGGTGATAAACTGACAAATTGTAGATTTACTGGCAGAGGAAAGTTCTGACTGTTGATTGAAGGCTAACTCCAGAAAACAAACATACCTTCAATATTGTCTTTTTGGTGTTAACAAATGTCATCCTAGTTACAAACTAGACTGGCAAATATGTTTGTTATCCTTTTTTTCTTTATGCCTATTTTCATGAAAATATTTAACAGTCTTAAAAGATTTTCTTTAGGATAAAACTATTATTTTATGTTTGATTGCTTATTTTGTGTTGTTTGTATTTCTTGTTACAACAATTTTAGCCAGAATTAATTCTGATTGATTTTGAACTACTAATTTCAGTAGCTTAATAAACGCATAAAAACACAATAATTTCACTGTTGGAACTGGCCATGTAGCCATTGGCAGTGTTGGAAGTCTCTCTACGATCCTGCTTACAATCCTTCCTAGAAATGGGATGCCTTAATCTTATTTGCTATCTACAGAAACAGATACTCCATTATAAAAATAAGCACTCTAAATGTCCAGAAAGATGCCTCTTAGTTCTTTTATTCTATCTACAAATAAGATGAATAAAGAGATTACCCCAGCAAAATGAGCATCAGTATTGCCACTTGGATTTAAGTTTTGCATGCAAAAGTTATATTACAATTTTAGGTAAATAACCAATGTATTGATTGGTATGAAGAATCACACACATGTATGTCTTTCAATTGATCATACCTATAAATAGGTTTACTTGTTCTAGATTAAATCTTGTTAGAAATAGCCTGTGGTTGGAGTTAGAAAATGTTGGTGCTAATACATGCAGATTGAAGTTTTGCATGCAACTAATTTCAAGCTTACATCATACCTTACAGTCAATTGTACTGTCCTGTGATTGATCTTATTTATCATACTTTATAATAATAAAAATAATATCAAATGTAATTATAATAATAATTAAACCACTATTATTTAACAAGGTTGCATGGTTGGATACATCCAGTCTCCCCTGTTGGCCATATTCTCTCATACTTTAGTGTATAGCAGAACAGAAAACCATATTTATTGCTCAGAATTATTCAAAACTAATTATCCAATGCTTTAAGGCATAAAGATGTGAAAGTGATTTCTTTTTAGCCATGGTAGTAAAATGGCTTCCTTCACTCCTTATGTTGCGTGTTCCATCACACCATAATTTCGGTCTGCAATTTTAGGAGGGTCCACTCCGACAAATGGGAGCATTAGCTTGTCAAATGAAGCACCACAACACCAATCATTTTCTGGGCATTTGATTTTAAATTTCTGGAAATTGGTTTGAAGAAAAAACATAAAATAGATACTTGGTAATGGTATCAAAAGCCTTAATTTCCCAACAGGATAGATCTAGCTTACAGAACTTTTTAATCTTAAAATAAAGATGGATAACACCCACACTATATATAATTGTTTTAATTTTTAAAAAAATCAGCAACACTATTTTACAATGAAGTATAATTTTATAAGAAACATAATCATCGTCATAACAACCACCACCTATATCACCATAATCATTGTTTCAGTCAACTAACATGTGCTAAATTGTGTAAATAGAGCATCTTAGATAAGTTTTAATCAAGTACTTAAAATATTAATTGAATTTAATTAAAAGATACCACATGAGGCTCTTCTGAGTTTTATATAGTTTTTTCCAAGTAGTGTAATATTTTCAGTGTTCAATAGACACAAATGTTGGATTCTATTCGTCCCATAATCTAAAAAGAAGTGATGTCACATAAATACAAGAAGTGATGTCACATAATCTATACAAGAAGTAATGTCACATAATCTATACAAGAAGTGATGTCACATAATCTATACAGGAAGTGATGTCACATAATCTATACAAGAAGTGATGTCACATAATCTATACAGGAAGTGATGTCACATAATCTATGCAAGAAGTGATGTCACATAATCTATACAAGAAGTAATGTCACATAATCTATACAGGAAGTGATGTCACATAATCTATACAGGAAGTGATGTCACATAATCTATACAAGAAGTGATGTCACATAATCTATACAGGAAGTGATGTCACATAATCTATGCAAGAAGTGATGTCACATAATCTATACAAGAAGTAATGTCACATAATCTATACAGGAAGTGATGTCACATAATCTATACAAGAAGTAATGTCACATAATCTATACAGGAAGTGATGTCAATAATCTATACAAGAAGTAATGTCACATAATCTATACAAGAAGTGATGTCACATAATCTATACAAGAAGTGATGTCACATAATCTATACAGGAAGTGATGTCACATAATCTATACAAGAAGTGATGTCACATAATCTATACCAAAAGTGATGTCACATAATCTATACAGGAAGTAATGTCACATAATCTATACAAGAAGTGATGTCACATAATCTATACAAGAAGTAATGTCACATAATCTATACCAAAAGTGATGTCACATAATCTATACAGGAAGTGATGTCACATAATCTATACAGGAAGTGATGTCACATAATCTATACAAGAAGTGATGTCACATAATATATACAAGAACTGATGTCAATAATCTATACAAGAAGTAATGTCACATAATCTATACAAGAAGTAATGTCACATAATCTATACAAGAAGTAATGTCACATAATCTATACAGGAAGTGATGTCACATAATCTATAAAAGAAGTGAAGTCACATAATCTATACAAGAAGTGATGTCACATAATATATACAAGAACTGATGTCAATAATCTATACAGGAAGTGATGTCACTTATCTATACAAGAAGTGATGTCACATAATCTATACAGGAAGTGATGTCACATAATCTATACAAGAAGTAATGTCATAAATCTATACAAGAAGTGATGTCACATAATCTATACAGGAAGTGATGTCACATAATCTATACAAGAAGTAATGTCACATAATCTATACAAGAAGTAATGTCACATAATCTATACAAGAAGTAATGTCACGTAATCTATACAAGAAGTAATGTCACATAATCTATACAAGAAGTAATGTCACGTAATCTATACAGGAAGTGATGTCACATAATCTGTACAGGAAGTGATGTCACATAATCTATACAAGAAGTAATGTCACATAATCTATGCAGGAAGTGATGTCACATAATCTATACAAGAAGTAATGTCACATAATCTATACAAGAAGTGATGTCACATAATCTATGCAAGAAGTAATGTCACGTAATCTATACAGGAAGTGATGTCACATAATCTATACAGGAAGTGATGTCACATAATCTATACAAGAAGTAATGTCACATAATCTATACAAGAAGTAATGTCACGTAATCTATACAGGAAGTGATGTCACATAATCTATACAAGAAGTAATGTCACATAATCTATACAAGAAGTGATGTCACATAATCTATGCAGTAAGTGATGTCACATAATCTATGCAGGAAGTGATGTCACATAATCTATGCAGGAAGTGATGTCACATAATCTATACAGGAAGTGATGTCACATAATCTATGCAGGAAGTGATGTCACATAATCTATACAAGAAGTGATGTCACATAATCTATACAAGAAGTGATGTCACATAATCTATGCAAGAAGTGATGTCACATAATCTATACAAGAAGTGATGTCACATAATCTATACAAGAAGTGATGTCACATAATCTATACAGGAAGTGATGTCATATAATCTTTACAGGAAGTGATGTCACATAATCTATACAGGAAGTCATGTCACATAATCTTTACAGGAAGTGATGTGACGTTAACCAACATTTTCCAATCAATAACTAACTAGTTGGCTATCAGAAATAACCAGCGGTTGTTACTTAATGAATGTACATCAAGTTATGAAAAAGTTTATTACCGCTCAGTGTAAGTTCAGTTTGGAATAAGACCACCATATATACTAGTATATCGCAATTTAGTCTCGAAACTTCTACAGACATCTCCTAACCCAAAACCATTGACACTCAAAAGAGTAAAATGACAGCTACTATGTCTGTCGTTTATTTAATGTTAGCCCCTGTCACTAACAATTTTACCATCAGGATTAATTCCAATCCCATGAAAAGATCCAAGTGAGGTGATGGCAATATGTTGAAATGTTCCAAGCAAGTTTGCCCCACACTGCATTCAGTCTTTACCTGGTGTTTAAGAAATTAGAAGAAATGCTTTGAATCATAACATAACAACATACAGTGTTAACAGGTAAAACTGTTGTATTTTGAGTTAATGACAATATGTAAAAAATACAATGGAACAACTTTATTTAAATGTTGTGTACACTGTCTTGGCTTTCATGTTTCTATTGTGGCTTTCTAGAATGCTTAAAAATGCACTATATAAAACACTTTATGCAAATGACTATTTAAACAACTCCACAAGAAGATGTATTAGCTAATGTTAAATGCACCATATTTGATGTAATTAAATGTTTAAATGTTCAATAAGATTTATTGGTTACCGATTTGGTAACTTTTGCTATCCCTACTAACTAGATAAAAATCACACATGATCCCATCTCTCTTCTGCTGTACTTTGTGCTTCAATTAAGATGGCATACTCGTATCTTTTCCTGTTAATGCCTGCTACGTTTTTAATAATTGCAAGCTAAACTGATAAATGCAGACTACAGTTGATTCCAGTTAAACAAATAATGGTTATATGCATATTCCACTTTATTGAATAAAATGTTCTAACACTTAATCTTCCCTTCTTAAACTTTGTTAAAAATTAATGGCAATATGCATAAGGTGTCGGCCAGATTTTCATTATAAGCATAATCGCTGCTCACCTGTCCACTGAAGCTCGCTAATTAGTAGATCTCTAGGGCACTTTTTTCCCGGGGATTAGCAAACATGATCACTAATATGTGTTAACTGCATGATCAACATTCTTTTCATCTTAGTCTTACAGTTTACTGCCAATGGCATGCTGTCGATAGCATTTTCCAGATGAATTGCACAGGTTTTTGCGAAGATTAACAAGTGTCAACAGTGGATGACATCATCAGTAACTCTGGGTGTTGTAATAGCACATTACTCTCCCTTTGCAAAACAGTGCAATTCTAAGGCATATTTTGTAATGTTAGTGCATTCATTAATGAAATCAAAAAGATCAACAGCAGCAAAAAAGCATTTCATTATAGTAAAGGCAGATTTATTTCATTTCCAATTTATTAAAATTACACGTAAAACAAGCTCTTAGTAATACCATTTATAAAAAAAATGGGTTTTTTATGTCTCAAAAACAAAATGACAGCCCTTTAGAAAAAGAATCAGCTGTTTAACTTAATTTGGAGGTTAATAGTTGTGAGCTCAATAATTATCTTATAATGAAAAGTATAAATAGATATATGACTGACATTTTTTTTTTTTTAGGAAATTCATTGGCTGAGAGTTTATAATAAAATAAGGTCAAATAACCACATTCTAAAGACCAGTTGTCAATACTTGCAACATCATTTTTCTAAGAGAGAATTTTAATAACAGTGCTGTATTGTTTATGACTTTACAGGTATACTATGTTCAAAAGATACACTCACCAGTATTCTGGAAATAATATCAGATATTTCTGTAAGATGTGTTGAAGCTTTTTTTATACATTTTTTACCAGCAAGTTGTAATTTCCAAGGAGTTATTTTTTCCAGTAGATATTGTATTGGACCTTTAATGCCTGTCAGCTGTGGGTTTTTTCAACATTTATTTGTCTACGCCCTCAGACTGCACTTTTCAGGCCTTATCTGCAAGTCAATGCAAACCATTCTGTCTTCTTTTGTCCATTTTTCACTTTTATGAAAAGAATTTGTTTTCGATAAGACTGTAAAGGAATGACGACTGTGTTTAAAATTTGTAGCTATTTTCTTTTTCTGAAGAAGAGAGATAGAATTTCTGTGTGAAAGTCCATGTTCAATTTAACTTGATACTTTATCACTTAGGTAAACCAGAACATAAATCATTCACTGAAGGTTAACACTGTTTGTGTGTGGAAGAAAAAATATTTTGTGTAAGATATTATATTTGTCTCAAACTTGAAAACAAGATTTCATCAGTTATTTACTTTTGGGGTCAACACATTTTCAATTCTTTTGGCCAATTCAACTGGACATTTGTAGTAACTATGTCAGTGTTTCTGCCAGCTCCAAATTTATTGACATCAATTAGACATAACCAACGTAATGAAAATGTCAGGGTCAACCAGAATGTCATGCTATCAATAAATATACAGATCACCTGGTATTTTAGAAACATGATTAGTTTATTTTTATAAAATGTAATTATATTTTGACAAATTATTATTTATACTACAAACACTGAATAAGTGTATTACAATGTTATCTTATTATGTAATGCATCATAATAGTAGTTCTGCTTTTTCGTGTTTATGATTGACAATTTTTCAATACCTGAACACATTTTTGTGTTGTTTTATATCGAATAAATAATCTTTAGATGTAGATTTTAAAATTTTCTACTTATATCTCAATACTTAATAGGTAAGACAATTTCAATTTATTTATTATAATTTGGATGTCTAACAGGTAACATATCTTTAATATTTAAATAGCCATAGGTAAACACGTACTGTAAGACATTCAGATGCCCTGGGTTTCACACCTTTGTTGGCTTGGTCAGCCATTGTTTTTATCTACATTGACTCTTCTAGTCCGCCAATCCTGATGCAACATTGTAGTGTTGTTTTATTGTAAGATACCAGTAAGGCCATATCAATGTAAGCTGATTAGTGTTGTTACATAGTTATCTGTATTGTTTAATCTAATTGTTACGTTTTGGATTCAAATGGCAGTCTGGCTATTTATGACGTATTTATAACTTTGTATGGCACTGAGAAGGAATTCCTTGATTCTAGAAGACACTTCATACATATTTTCATTGGAATATCCATTGTTATAAGTTGTTGGAAATCCACTACTGTGTTATTTAAATTGCTGCTATATACAGAATAAAATTGTTGAAACTACTAGGTGATCTATTGTGCTGTTTATTTGCATCCGTTTTGTGACTTTGATCAATACTTGACATCGACAACAGTCAGAACTGCAAATTTAAAATTTAAATTTATAATCATTGTTTTCTGTTGTTTTAGTTTGCAAAAGAGCTAGACTGCAATCTTTTCAATTTTTTGGTTTAAACAATAAAGTTTTTAAGAATATTGGCTGTAATATTTTTATTCCAGACTGTATGTAAACATACTAAATTTGTTAAGTTTTTTCTTTAAAAGAAAAATGGTTTACAAACTTCACTTTAATAACATGCATTAAAATATGCCCTTCACATGAGGTTGTGATTTGTCATGTCATAATTCAATTCAATGTCACAGAGCACAATTAGCCCAGAAACATAATGTGACTTTAAAGGAAAGATCAGCACGATCAAAGAAATCAAACTGCCCACGCCAAACACAAAATCCTGTGAGAACAATATCATTGTCCCAGGTTTACTGCACTCTTTGTAATTAACAATAGCAACAAAGTTAATTAAATGACTGTAGAGCCATTAATGATAAGCAGTGACGTTCATTGTACCAGGAACTTTCTTGTAATTTACACTAATGGATGGAGGACAACGTACTGTATACAGAATACAGTTTGTACATTTTCCCTTTTTGTTTCTTTTGTAAATAATCCATGGTCTGTGTTTGAGACCTTAACCAGTATAATTATATATGGTAATTTACCAAAGAAAAAACAACATCCTTTATTTTCTCATTACATAATTGTCTGTCAATAAAATTGACAAGCAAGTTCAGTACATCTACCCTATTTAAAGCACAAGTTAAGATTGCTGATCTAAATATCCGATATCAAAGCCGTAATGATAGCTGTAATTGATGCTTTTGTTATGCTGTGTTTCAAGCTCCAATGGGAAATTGAAATGTCGAAGGTCACACCTTGTTCAGTTTAAGACCTTATTGATCGCAGCACAATCAGCCAATCACAGTTCAAATTTGGCTTATCATTTTACCATCAAGACAGTTAACTCTTAATGTCCCGATATTGACAGACTTTAAATAATTAACATGCCTGTTATCTTTACAACTTTTCTTTATCTATCAATATAATCTGACATCATTCTGCTATAGAGTATGTGTGACACTTATATGAAATATCTTTAAATATCTAGATATATAACTGGCTTATTGTGATACTGAAAACTCCTTCTTAAACAAAGCTATTAATCTGTTTGCAAAATATATGCAAAATATATAAATACATTATATAAAAATCATATATCAACAATGTTAAAATGACAGTCTCAAATTCACAAAATGTAACACAATACAGTGTATAATAATAAAGATGTAAAAACTTACATTTACTGAAGCATTGACAGTTAACAATATAAAGTTTATCAACATGACGTATACACCGCATGTTACAACAATTCCTGCTTGTTATATAGTAGTAGCAATTCGACAGCAGAACAGTTTGTACTCGCAGCAAAAGCTGAAGTCTCTACAATCTGAAATGTAAACAGCCCTATCATTAATATTTTTAGTTTGTTTTGCGCCATGCTTGGTAGTCTGGGAATGATGATTTCAGTAGCAGAAATAACCAATTTAACTTAGCAATTATAACAAAATTTGCAGTATGCTCCTCTCACTGTGTTGGTGATAAATTTATTGTGTCAAACATGCACAGTAACACAAAAAATGTCAATTGACAGGTGAACATATAGGAGAGGAAACCCCCCTTATCTGTTGAATATTTTGCTTGGTTTGAAATTTCATATTTCATATTTATTGTCGGTATATTATTTAATCATTCATTGTTTTAATGGCTCAAGAAATGGATACATAGTATTGCAACTCATAATTATCCCTCCATTAAGTGGAAGACAAGAACTCTGACAGAATATTAGCTGTGTATTCATTTTCAGCAATATGTTTGTTATCACAAGGCTGTATAGAGTTGTGTGAAAGATGGGTATCTATGACATAATAATGACCCATGGTGTGATCAAGGGAGACATTTAAGTAGGATGTTTTCCAACAAAACATCACTAAAATAGGGGACAGTTCATGGTGATTGGGACAGTTAAACAACAACTCCATAAATAAAGTGCGTCACATTTTGTCCCATGTCAGCATACTGAACAGTTATATTCTCTTTGTCACAGTTTTGTCAAGATGTTTCATTACTGGTTGCCATGTTGTCATGATTATGTTGTTGGATTTGATGTCATGTCGACTAAAAACAAGCAAGCAGATTAAAGCAAGATGTTTTAAGATTGATACCCATTTTTGGGGTTCAAAATGTTACAATACATTTAAATCTGGCTTGTTGTTTCTTTTTGAAAAAAAAATCTTTGTAACATTTTGTATTTCTCAGTAGATAACTAGGGGATCACAAAGTAACTGTACATAGTGACAAATCACAGCAGCAGAAAGATGTATGTGTACTGTCCATATTGGCAAATCACCACAGCAGGAAGATTTGTGTGTACTGACCATGGTGTACATAGTGACAAATCACCACAGCAGGAAGATGTATGTGCACTGACCATGGTGTACATAGTGACAAATCACCACAGCAGGAAGATTTGTGTACACTGACCATGGTGTACATAGTGACAAATCACCACAGCAGGAAGATGTATGTGCACTGACCATGGTGTACATAGTGACAAATCACCACAGCAGGAAGATGTATGTACACTGACCATGGTGTACATAGTGACAAATCACCACAGCAGGAAGATGTGTGTGCACTGACCATGGTGTACGTAGTGACAAATCACCACAGCAGGAAGATTTGTGTACATTGACCATGGTGTACATAGTGACAAATCACCACAGCAGGAAGATTTGTGTACACTGACCATGGTGTACATAGTGACAAATCACCACAGTAGGAAGATGTATGTGCACTGACCATGGTGTACACAGTGACAAATCACCACAGCAGGAAGATGTATGTGCACTGACCATGGTGTACATAGTGACAAATCACCACAGCAGGAAGATGTATGTGCACTGACCATGGTGTACATAGTGACAAATCACCACAGTAGGAAGATGTATGTGCACTGACCATGGTGTACATAGTGACAAATCACCACAGCAGGAAGATGTATGTGCACTGACCATGGTGTACATAGTGACAAATCACCACAGCAGGAAGATGTATGTACACTGACCATGGTGTACATAGTGACAAATCACCACAGCAGGAAGATGTATGTGCACTGACCATGGTGTACATAGTGACAAATCACCACAGCAGGAAGATGTATGTGCACTGACCATGGTGTACATAGTGACAAATCACCACAGCAGGAAGATGTGTGTGCACTGACCATGGTGTACATAGTGACAAATCACCACAGCAGGAAGATGTGTGTACATTGACCATGGTGTACATAGTGACAAATCACCACAGCAGGAAGATGTATGTACACTGACCATGGTGTACATAGTGACAAATCACCACAGCAGGAAGATGTATGTACATTGACCATGGTGTACATAGTGACAAATCACCACAGCAGGAAGATGTATGTACATTGACCATGGTGTACATAGTGACAAATCACCACAGCAGGAAGATGTGTGTGCACTGACCATGGTGTACATAGTGACAAATCACCACAGCAGGAAGATGTATGTACACTGACCATGGTGTACATAGTGACAAATCACCACAGCAGGAAGATTTGTGTACACTGACCATGGTGTACATAGTGACAAATCACCACAGCAGGAAGATGTATGTGCACTGACCATGGTGTACATAGTGACAAATCACCACAGCAGGAAGATGTGTGTGCACTGACCATGGTGTACATAGTGACAAATCACCACAGCAGGAAGATGTATGTGCACTGACCATGGTGTACATAGTGACAAATCACCACAGCAGGAAGATTTGTGTACACTGACCATGGTGTACATAGTGACAAATCACCACAGCAGGAAGATGTATGTGCACTGACCATGGTGTACACAGTGACAAATCACCACAGCAGGAAGATGTGTGTGCACTGACCATGGTGTACATAGTGACAAATCACCACAGCAGGAAGATTTGTGTACACTGACCATGGTGTACATAGTGACAAATCACCACAGTAGGAAGATGTATGTGCACTGACCATGGTGTACACAGTGACAAATCACCACAGCAGGAAGATGTGTGTGCACTGACCATGGTGTACACAGTGACAAATCACCACAGCAGGAAGATGTGTGTACATTGACCATGGTGTACATAGTGACAAATCACCACAGCAGGAAGATTTGTGTACACTGACCATGGTGTACATAGTGACAAATCACCACAGTAGGAAGATGTATGTGCACTGACCATGGTGTACACAGTGACAAATCACCACAGCAGGAAGATGTATGTGCACTGACCATGGTGTACATAGTGACAAATCACCACAGCAGGAAGATGTATGTGCACTGACCATGGTGTACATAGTGACAAATCACCACAGTAGGAAGATGTATGTGCACTGACCATGGTGTACATAGTGACAAATCACCACAGCAGGAAGATGTATGTGCACTGACCATGGTGTACATAGTGACAAATCACCACAGCAGGAAGATGTATGTGCACTGACCATGGTGTACATAGTGACAAATCACCACAGCAGGAAGATGTATGTGCACTGACCATGGTGTACATAGTGACAAATCACCACAGCAGGAAGATGTGTGTGCACTGACCATGGTGTACATAGTGACAAATCACCACAGCAGGAAGATGTATGTACACTGACCATGGTGTACATAGTGACAAATCACCACAGCAGGAAGATGTATGTGCACTGACCATGGTGTACATAGTGACAAATCACCACAGCAGGAAGATGTATGTGCACTGACCATGGTGTACATAGTGACAAATCACCACAGCAGGAAGATGTGTGTGCACTGACCATGGTGTACATAGTGACAAATCACCACAGCAGGAAGATGTGTGTACATTGACCATGGTGTACATAGTGACAAATCACCACAGCAGGAAGATGTATGTACACTGACCATGGTGTACATAGTGACAAATCACCACAGCAGGAAGATGTATGTACATTGACCATGGTGTACATAGTGACAAATCACCACAGCAGGAAGATGTATGTACATTGACCATGGTGTACATAGTGACAAATCACCACAGCAGGAAGATGTGTGTGCACTGACCATGGTGTACATAGTGACAAATCACCACAGCAGGAAGATGTATGTACACTGACCATGGTGTACATAGTGACAAATCACCACAGCAGGAAGATTTGTGTACACTGACCATGGTGTACATAGTGACAAATCACCACAGCAGGAAGATGTATGTGCACTGACCATGGTGTACATAGTGACAAATCACCACAGCAGGAAGATGTGTGTGCACTGACCATGGTGTACATAGTGACAAATCACCACAGCAGGAAGATGTATGTGCACTGACCATGGTGTACATAGTGACAAATCACCACAGCAGGAAGATTTGTGTACACTGACCATGGTGTACATAGTGACAAATCACCACAGCAGGAAGATGTATGTGCACTGACCATGGTGTACACAGTGACAAATCACCACAGCAGGAAGATGTGTGTGCACTGACCATGGTGTACATAGTGACAAATCACCACAGCAGGAAGATTTGTGTACACTGACCATGGTGTACATAGTGACAAATCACCACAGTAGGAAGATGTATGTGCACTGACCATGGTGTACACAGTGACAAATCACCACAGCAGGAAGATGTATGTGCACTGACCATGGTGTACATAGTGACAAATCACCACAGTAGGAAGATGTGTGTGCACTGACCATGGTGTACACAGTGACAAATCACCACAGCAGGAAGATGTATGTGCATTGACCATGGTGTACATAGTGACAAATCACCACAGCAGGAAGATGTATGTGCACTGACCATGGTGTACATAGTGACAAATCACCACAGCAGGAAGATGTATGTGCACTGACCATGGTGTACACAGTGACAAATCACCACAGCAGGAAGATGTATGTGCACTGACCATGGTGTACATAGTGACAAATCACCACAGCAGGAAGATGTATGTGCATTGACCATGGTGTACATAGTGACAAATCACCACAGCAGGAAGATGTATGTGCACTGACCATGGTGTACATAGTGACAAATCACCACAGCAGGAAGATGTATGTGCACTGACCATGGTGTACACAGTGACAAATCACCACAGTAGGAAGATGTGTGTGCACTGACCATGGTGTACATAGTGACAAATCACCACAGCAGGAAGATGTATGTACACTGACCATGGTGTACATAGTGACAAATCACCACAGCAGGAAGATGTATGTGCACTGACCATGGTGTACATAGTGACAAATCACCACAGCAGGAAGATGTGTGTGCACTGACCATGGTGTACATAGTGACAAATCACCACAGCAGGAAGATGTATGTACACTGACCATGGTGTACATAGTGACAAATCACCACAGCAGGAAGATGTATGTGCACTGACCATGGTGTACATAGTGACAAATCACCACAGCAGGAAGATGTATGTGCACTGACCATGGTGTACATAGTGACAAATCACCACAGCAGGAAGATGTGTGTGCACTGACCATGGTGTACATAGTGACAAATCACCACAGCAGGAAGATGTGTGTACATTGACCATGGTGTACATAGTGACAAATCACCACAGCAGGAAGATGTATGTACACTGACCATGGTGTACATAGTGACAAATCACCACAGCAGGAAGATGTATGTACATTGACCATGGTGTACATAGTGACAAATCACCACAGCAGGAAGATGTATGTACATTGACCATGGTGTACATAGTGACAAATCACCACAGCAGGAAGATGTGTGTGCACTGACCATGGTGTACATAGTGACAAATCACCACAGCAGGAAGATGTATGTACACTGACCATGGTGTACATAGTGACAAATCACCACAGCAGGAAGATTTGTGTACACTGACCATGGTGTACATAGTGACAAATCACCACAGCAGGAAGATGTATGTGCACTGACCATGGTGTACATAGTGACAAATCACCACAGCAGGAAGATGTGTGTGCACTGACCATGGTGTACATAGTGACAAATCACCACAGCAGGAAGATGTATGTGCACTGACCATGGTGTACATAGTGACAAATCACCACAGCAGGAAGATTTGTGTACACTGACCATGGTGTACATAGTGACAAATCACCACAGCAGGAAGATGTATGTGCACTGACCATGGTGTACACAGTGACAAATCACCACAGCAGGAAGATGTGTGTGCACTGACCATGGTGTACATAGTGACAAATCACCACAGCAGGAAGATTTGTGTACACTGACCATGGTGTACATAGTGACAAATCACCACAGTAGGAAGATGTATGTGCACTGACCATGGTGTACACAGTGACAAATCACCACAGCAGGAAGATGTATGTGCACTGACCATGGTGTACATAGTGACAAATCACCACAGTAGGAAGATGTGTGTGCACTGACCATGGTGTACACAGTGACAAATCACCACAGCAGGAAGATGTATGTGCATTGACCATGGTGTACATAGTGACAAATCACCACAGCAGGAAGATGTATGTGCACTGACCATGGTGTACATAGTGACAAATCACCACAGCAGGAAGATGTATGTGCACTGACCATGGTGTACACAGTGACAAATCACCACAGCAGGAAGATGTATGTGCACTGACCATGGTGTACATAGTGACAAATCACCACAGCAGGAAGATGTATGTGCATTGACCATGGTGTACATAGTGACAAATCACCACAGCAGGAAGATGTATGTGCACTGACCATGGTGTACATAGTGACAAATCACCACAGCAGGAAGATGTATGTGCACTGACCATGGTGTACACAGTGACAAATCACCACAGTAGGAAGATGTGTGTGCACTGACCATGGTGTACATAGTGACAAATCACCACAGCAGGAAGATGTATGTACACTGACCATGGTGTACATAGTGACAAATCACCACAGCAGGAAGATGTATGTGCACTGACCATGGTGTACATAGTGACAAATCACCACAGCAGGAAGATGTATGTACACTGACCATGGTGTACATAGTGACAAATCACCACAGTAGGAAGATGTATGTGCACTGACCATGGTGTACACAGTGACAAATCACCACAGCAGGAAGATGTATGTGCACTGACCATGGTGTACATAGTGACAAATCACCACAGTAGGAAGATGTGTGTGCACTGACCATGGTGTACACAGTGACAAATCACCACAGCAGGAAGATGTATGTGCACTGACCATGGTGTACATAGTGACAAATCACCACAGTAGGAAGATGTGTGTGCACTGACCATGGTGTACATAGTGACAAATCACCACAGCAGGAAGATGTATGTACACTGACCATGGTGTACATAGTGACAAATCACCACAGCAGGAAGATGTATGTACACTGACCATGGTGTACATAGTGACAAATCACCACAGCAGGAAGATGTATGTACACTGACCATGGTGTACATAGTGACAAATCACCACAGCAGGAAGATGTATGTGCACTGACCATGGTGTACATAGTGACAAATCACCACAGCAGGAAGATGTATGTGCACTGACCATGGTGTACATAGTGACAAATCACCACAGCAGGAAGATGTATGTACATTGACCATGGTGTACATAGTGACAAATCACCACAGCAGGAAGATGTATGTGCACTGACCATGGTGTACATAGTGACAAATCACCACAGCAGGAAGATGTATGTGCACTGACCATGGTGTACATAGTGACAAATCACCACAGCAGGAAGATGTATGTGCACTGACCATGGTGTACATAGTGACAAATCACAACAGCAGGAAGATGTATGTGCACTGACCATGGTGTACATAGTGACAAATCAGCACAGCAGGAAGATGTGTGTACATTGACCATGGTGTACATAGTGACAAATCACCACAGCAGGAAGATGTGTGTGCACTGACCATGGTGTACATAGTGACAAATCACCACAGCAGGAAGATGTATGTGCACTGACCATGGTGTACATAGTGACAAATCACCACAGCAGGAAGATGTATGTACACTGACCATGGTGTACCCGGTACTTAGTGACAAATCACCACAGCAGGAAGATGTGTGTACATTGACCATGGTGTACATAGTGACAAATCACCACAGTAGGAAGATGTATGTGCACTGACCATGGTGTACATAGTGACAAATCACCACAGCAGGAAGATGTATGTACACTGACCATGGTGTACCCGGTACTTAGTGACAAATCACCACAGCAGGAAGATGTGTGTACATTGACCATGGTGTACATAGTGACAAATCACCACAGTAGGAAGATGTATGTACACTGACCATGGTGTACATAGTGACAAATCACCACAGCAGGAAGATGTATGTACACTGACCATGGTGTACCCGGTACTTAGTGACAAATCACCACAGCAGGAAGATGTGTGTACATTGACCATGGTGTACATAGTGACAAATCACCACAGTAGGAAGATGTATGTGCATTGACCATGGTGTACATAGTGACAAATCACCACAGCAGGAAGATGTATGTACACTGACCATGGTGTACCCGGTACTTAGTGACAAATCACCACAGCAGGAAGATGTGTGTACATTGACCATGGTGTACATAGTGACAAATCACCACAGCAGGAAGATGTATGTGCACTGACCATGGTGTACATAGTGACAAATCACCACAGCAGGAAGATGTATGTACACTGACCATGGTGTACATAGTGACAAATCACCATAGCAGGAAGATGTGTGTGCACTGACCATGGTGTACATAGTGACAAATCACCATAGCAGGAAGATGTGTGTACACTGACCATGGTGTACATAGTGACAAATCACCATAGCAGGAAGATGTGTGTACACTGACCATGGTGTACATAGTGACAAATCACCACAGCAGGAAGATGTATGTGAACTGACCATGGTGTACATAGTGACAAATCACCACAGCAGGAAGATGTATGTACATTGACCATAGTGTACATAGTGACAAATCACCACAGCAGGAAGATGTATGTACACTGACCATGGTGTACATAGTGACAAATCACCACAGTAGGAAGATGTGTGTGCACTGACCATGGTGTACATAGTGACAAATCACCACAGTAGGAAGATGTGTGTGCACTGACCATGGTGTACATAGTGACAAATCACCACAGCAGGAAGATGTGTGTGCACTGACCATGGTGTACATAGTGACAAATCACCACAGCAGGAAGATGTATGTACATTGACCATGGTGTACATAGTGACAAATCACCACAGCAGGAAGATGTGTGTGCACTGACCATGGTGTACATAGTGACAAATCACCACAGCAGGAAGATGTGTGTACACTGACCATGGTGTACATAGTGACAAATCACAACAGCAGGAAGATGTATGTACACTGACCATGGTGTACATAGTGACAAATCACCACAGTAGGAAGATGTATGTACACTGACCATGGTGTACATAGTGACAAATCACCACAGCAGGAAGATGTATGTACACTGACCATGGTGTACATAGTGACAAATCACCACAGTAGGAAGATGTGTGTGCACTGACCATGGTGTACATAGTGACAAATCACCACAGCAGGAAGATGTATGCACACTGACCATGGTGTACATAGTGACAAATCACCACAGCAGGAAGATGTATGTACACTGACCATGGTGTACATAGTGACAAATCACCACAGTAGGAAGATGTGTGTGCACTGACCATGGTGTACATAGTGACAAATCAGCACAGCAGGAAGATGTATGTACATTGACCATGGTGTACATAGTGACAAATCACCACAGCAGGAAGATGTGTGTGCACAGACCATGGTGTACATAGTGACAAATCACCACAGCAGGAAGATGTATGTACATTGACCATGGTGTACACAGTGACAAATCAGCACAGCAGGAAGATGTATGTGCACTGACCATGGTGTACATAGTGACAAATCACCACAGTAGGAAGATGTATGTACATTGACCATGGTGTACACAGTGACAAATCACCATAGCAGGAAGATGTATGTACACTGACCATGGTGTACATAGTGACAAATCACCACAGTAGGAAGATGTATGTACATTGACCATGGTGTACACAGTGACAAATCACCATAGCAGGAAGATGTATGTACACTGACCATGGTGTACATAGTGACAAATCACCACAGCAGGAAGATTTGTGTACACTGACCATGGTGTACATAGTGACAAATCACCACAGCAGGAAGATGTATGTACACAGACCATGGTGTACATAGTGACAAATCACCACAGCAGGAAGATTTGTGTACACTGACCATGGTGTACATAGTGACAAATCACCACAGCAGGAAGATTTGTGTACACTGACCATGGTGTACATAGTGACAAATCACCATAGCAGGAAGATGTATGTACACTGACCATGGTGTACATAGTGACAAATCACCACAGCAGGAAGATTTGTGTACACTGACCATGGTGTACATAGTGACAAATCACCACAGCAGGAAGATGTGTGTACACTGACCATGGTGTACATAGTGACAAATCACCACAGCAGGAAGATGTATGTACACTGACCATGGTGTACATAGTGACAAATCACCACAGCAGGAAGATTTGTGTACACTGACCATGGTGTACATAGTGACAAATCACCACAGCAGGAAGATGTATGTACACTGACCATGGTGTACATAGTGACAAATCACCACAGCAGGAAGATGTGTGTACACTGACCATGGTGTACATAGTGACAAATCACCACAGCAGGAAGATGTATGTACACTGACCATGAGGTACATAGTGACAAATCACCACAGCAGGAAGATGTATGGACATTGACCATGGTGTACATAGTGACAAATCACCATAGCAGGAAGATGTATGTGCACTGACCATGGTGTACATATTGACAAATCACCACAGCAGGAAGATTTGTGTACACTGACCATGGTGTACATAGTGACAAATCACCACAGCAGGAAGATGTATGTACATTGACCATGGTGTACACAGTGACAAATCAGCACAGCAGGAAGATGTATGTGCACTGACCATGGTGTACATAGTGACAAATCACCACAGTAGGAAGATGTGTGTACACTGACCATGGTGTACATAGTGACAAATCACCACAGCAGGAAGATGTATGTGCACTGACCATGGTGTACATAGTCACAAATCACCATAGCAGGAAGATGTGTGTGCACTGACCATGGTGTACATAGTCACAAATCACCACAGCAGAAAGATGTGTGTACACTGACCATGGTGTACATAGTGACAAATCACCACAGCAGGAAGATGTATGTGCACTGACCATGGTGTACACAGTGACAAATCACCACAGCAGGAAGATGTGTGTACACTGACCATGGTGTACATAGTGACAAATCACCACAGCAGGAAGATGTGTGTACACTGACCATGGTGTACATAGTGACAGATCACCACAGTAGGAAGATGTATGTGCACTGACCATGGTGTACATAGTGACAAATCACCACAGCAGGAAGATGTATGTACACTGACCATGGTGTACACAGTGACAAATCACCACAGCAGGAAGATGTGTGTACACTGACCATGGTGTACATAGTGACAAATCACCACAGTAGGAAGATGTATGTGCACTGACCATGGTGTACATAGTGACAAATCACCACAGCAGGAAGATGTATGTACACTGACCATGGTGTACATAGTGACAAATCACCACAGTAGGAAGATGTGTGTACACTGACCATGGTGTACATAGTAACAAATCACCACAGCAGGAAGATGTATGTGCACTGACCATGGTGTACATAGTCACAAATCACCATAGCAGGAAGATGTGTGTGCACTGACCATGGTGTACATAGTCACAAATCACCACAGCAGAAAGATGTGTGTACACTGACCATGGTGTACATAGTGACAAATCACCACAGCAGGAAGATGTATGTGCACTGACCATGGTGTACATAGTGACAATTCACCACAGCAGAAAGATGTATGTACATTGACCATGGTGTACATAGTGACAAATCACCACAGCAGGAAGATGTATGTACACTGACCATGGTGTACATAGTGACAAATCACCACAGCAGGAAGATGTATGTGCACTGACCATGGTGTACATAGTGACAAATCACCACAGCAGGAAGATGTGTGTGCACTGACCATGGTGTACATAGTCACAAATCACCATAGCAGGAAGATGTGTGTGCACTGACCATGATGTACATAGTGACAAATCACCACAGTAGGAAGATTTGTGTACACTGACCATGGTGTACACAGGGACAAATCACCACAGCAGGAAGATGTGTGTACACTGACCATGGTGTCCACAGTGACAAATCACCACAGCAGGAAGATGTATGTGCACTGACCATGACGTACATAGTGACAAATCACCACAGCAGGAAGATGTGTGTGCACTGACCATGGTGTACATAGTGACAAATCACCACAGCAGGAAGATGTGTGTGCACTGACCATGGTGTACATAGTGACAAATCACCACAGCAGGAAGATGTGTGTGCACTGACCATGGTGTACATAGTCACAAATCACCATAGCAGGAAGATGTGTGTGCACTGACCATGATGTACATAGTGACAAATCACCACAGTAGGAAGATTTGTGTACACTGACCATGGTGTACACAGGGACAAATCACCACAGCAGGAAGATGTGTGTACACTGACCATGGTGTACACAGTGACAAATCACCACAGCAGGAAGATGTATGTGCACTGACCATGACGTACATAGTGACAAATCACCACAGCAGGAAGATGTATGTACACAGACCATGGTGTACATAGTGACAAATCACCACAGCAGGAAGATGTATGTACACAGACCATGGTGTACATATTGACAAATCAACACAGCAGGAAGATGTATGTACACTGACCATGACGTACATAGTGACAAATCACCACAGCAGGAAGATTTGTGTACACTGACCATGGTGTACATATTGACAAATCAACACAGCAGGAAGATGTATGTACACAGACCATGGTGTACATATTGACAAATCAACACAGCAGAAAGATGTATATACACTGACCATGACGTACATAGTGACAAATCACCACAGCAGGAAGATGTATGTACACAGACCATGGTGTACATATTGACAAATCAACACAGCAGGAAGATGTATGTACACTGACCATGACGTACATAGTGACAAATCACCACAGCAGGAAGATTTGTGTACACTGACCATGGTGTACACAGGGACAAATCAAAACAGCCGGAAGATGTGTGTGCACTGACCATGGTGTACATAGTCACAAATCACCATAGCAGGAAGATGTATGTACACTGACCATGGTGTACATAGTCACAAATCACCACAGCAGGAAGATTTGTGTACACTGACCATGGTGTACACAGGGACAAATCAAAACAGCCGGAAGATGTGTGTGCACTGACCATGGTGTACATAGTCACAAATCACCATAGCAGGAAGATGTATGTACACTGACCATGGTGTACATAGTCACAAATCACCACAGCCGGAAGAGGTGTGCGCACTGACTATGGTGTACATAGTCACAAATCACCATAGTAGGAAGATGTATGTACACTGACCGTAGTGTACATAGTCACAAATCACCACAGCCGGAAGAGGTGTGCGCACTGACTATGGTGTACATAGTCACAAATCACCACAGCAGGAAGATGTATGTGCACTGACCATGGTGTACATAGTCACAAATCAACACAGCAGGAAGATGTGTGTGCACTGACCATGGTGTACATAGTCACAAATCACCATAGTAGGAAGATGTATGTACACTGACCGTAGTGTACATAGTCACAAATCACCACAGCAGGAAGATGTGTGTGCACTGACCATGGTGTACATAGTCACAAATCACCACAGCAGGAAGATGTATGTACACTGACCATGGTGTACATAGTCACAAATCAACACAGCAGGAAGATGTGTGTGCACTGACCATGGTGTACATAGTCACAAATCACCATAGTAGGAAGATGTATGTACACTGACCGTAGTGTACATAGTCACAAATCACCACAGCCGGAAGAGGTGTGCGCACTGACTATGGTGTACATAGTCACAAATCACCACAGCAGGAAGATGTATGTGCACTGACCATGGTGTACATAGTCACAAATCACCACAGCAGGAAGATGTATGTACACTGACCATGGTGTACATAGTGACAAATCACCATAGCAGGAGGATGTGTGTGCACTGACCATAGTGTACATAGTCACAAATCACCATAGCAGGAAGATGTATGTGCACTGACCATGGTGTACATAGTGACAAATCACCACAGCAGGAAGATGTATGTGCACTGACCATAGTGTACATAGTCACAAATCACCATAGCAGGAAGATGTATGTGCACTGACCATGGTGTACATAGTGACAAATCACCACAGCAGGAAGATGTATGTGCACTTATCATGTTGAAGAGTAAATGTCACACTCTATTGTCGTATTGCATATACTGAACAAATACAAGCTACATAGACTGATACAGAATTTTATTTCTTCCTTTAGAAATCCAGCGAAAAAGGGTGTTAAGATGTAGTGGCAAATGATAAATGTTTTTATTTACAATAAGCATCATTGGTGGGCCTCAATTCAACAAATGTGTTTGTTCCAATTGTGTTGGCAGTTCCTCATGTGAGGTCAGATTGGTTCTCATTATTTCCAAGTAGTTGCCTTTTTTCTGTCCCACAATTTTATTGATGTGTCTGCAAGAAGAACTTTTTCTCTTCAAAGTAGGTCATCTGCCACCTTTGTCATCCTTCATTATGTATGCAGTTTTCTAGGTGTTGTTCACAGCGGTGTTCTCTCTGTCCTTGTTTCTACCACTTTAAGCAGGGATACCAACAGGTGTTTGGATTGCTTTTAGGGCTGTCCCTCCAAACAAGCCTACTTTCTTTCCCATGGCTACCAAATGATGGAGGGAGCAGGATACTTTATTCCATTTGAAATTAACATTGTCCACAAGTGAAAGAACAAGGCCTGATCTTGTGCTGTATATATATGTTTATTTTTATAATTTCATATTATTGATGTTGTTTATCTGCTAGGGTATACATGCATACAACAAGAACTTTCTGTTGCCAAGGTGGTAATGGTTAATATTGTTCTTTTCTCTATTTATTTAATGCCCCATTTAAATGTTAAACATTTAACTTATATGTTTGTACCTAGGTCTAATGCTGGTTCAGATTTTAATATATTGGAACTTTTATTATACCTTGTCGTATTTTTTTATTAAGTGTGTTTAAATCCAAAGGCACTTTTCAACCTTTTTATAGAAGTTTATATTCTTGCTTTTGTACAACATTATATTTTTGTTTGACAACATTAACTAAACTTTGAGACCATCTTTTTCTGATTTTTTTTATTGAACTCATAACATTTGTATTATTGTGATTAGACTTTACTTTCTTAGGTTTTCTCAGAAGCCATTGAAGAAAGCTTAACTCAAAAGTTAGGCCTGGTCTCCAACTTGTAAACAAAGCTGTATAATTTATAACTGCAATTTGTAAACTTCAACTAAAAAAAGCAATCATTTAAGTTTCTTCTGTTAGTACAGAATGATGATTTTGAATTTGTTTAGAATGATATAAAATCTTTTAACTCATTTTTGCAAACACCAGACATATGACTAAGTACTATAAAATGGTACATGCTTTAAATATTTCATAGAACTGTCATAACATAACATAAACACACACACTTCTATTTGTAACTAAGTGGAGATATCTGTTAATCCTAACAGAAATTTTCCATTAAAATGGACCCAGATTAGATTAGCTTCAAATGTTGTAGCTGCCATTTTGTCTGGGCACACTTTGAAGTGCCACTTGTTCTGCCCTTATTAGATAACCCTGTAATATAATGCATAATGTTGTTGTTTTTGTGTCTATTGTCCCATGAACAATCTATTATTTTCTTGACATTGTTTCTGCAGTCAAAAGTCCATGGGTCAAATGAAGGATATTCATTTTGAAGTGTGACATTTTTTACAATTTTACACGTTAAAAATTCAACTATTTTTTCAGTAGAAGACTGAAAAAAAGGTTTCACCTGGTTTTATGTTATAAAACAATGATTTCTTACATCTAATATAGTGAGGTATTTAACATTTGTTAAAAAGATGTATTTGTTATTGAAATTGTTTGTAGATAGAATAGTTTTGCCTCTGGTTTTAGTAAGAATTTATAGTCATCCGTTGATCTATCAAAATGTTATAAACCAACTCCATGAACACCTTACTCTTCATTTTTATATCAGTAACCATGATATGAACAATACAGTGATATGCACTCATCAGGCTTCTAATGCAGCACGCCACCAGTATTTGTTTTTTTAACCCTGTTCCAGCTGCATTGTTGATACTGAAATGTTGGCAAACAACAACCTTGTGCCTGTAGTAGGCCTCTTATTGCTGTAGGTGTTCCTAGCCCAAAGCCAGTCTACCTTGTGCCTGTAGTAGGCCTCTTATTGCTGTTGGTCTTCCTAGCCTACAGCCAGTCTACCTTGTGCCTGTAGTAGGCCTTTTATTGCTGTAGGTCTTCCTAGCCCACAGTCAGTCTACCTTGTGCCTGAAGTAGGCTTCTTATTGCTATAGATGTTCTTAGACCACAGTCAGTCTACCTTGTGCCTGTAGTAGGCCTATTGTTGCTATAGATGTTCCTAAACCACAGCCAGTCTACCTTGTGCCTGTAGTAGGCCTCTTATTGCTGGAGGTCTTCCTTATCCACAGCCAGTCTACCTTGTGCCTGTAGAAGGCCTCTTATTGCTATAGGTCTTCCTAGCTCACAGCCAGTCTACCTTGTGCTGTAGTAGGCCTCTTATTGCTATAGATGTTCCTAGCCCACAGCCAGTCTACCTTGTGCCTGTAGTAGGCCTAGTATTGCTATAGATGTTCCTAGACCACAGCCAGTCTACCTTGTGTCTGTAGTAGGCCTCTTATTGCTGTAGGTCTTCCTAGCCCACAGCCAGTCTACCTTGTGTCTGTAGTAGGCCTCTTATTGCTGTAGGTCTTCCTAGCTCACATTCAGTCTACCTTGTGCCTGTGATAGGCCTCTTATTGCTGGAGGTCTTCCTAGCCCACAGCCATTCTACCTTGTGCCTGTAGTAGGCCTCTTATTGCTATAGGTCTTCCTAGCTCACAGCCAGTCTACCTTGTGCTGTAGTAGGCCTCTTATTGCTATAGGTCTTCCAAGCCCACAGCCAGACTACCTTGTGCCTGTAGTAGGCCTATTATTGCTATAGATGTTCCTAGACCACAGCCAGTCTACCTTGTGCCTGAAGTAGGCCTCTTATTGCTATAGATGTTCCTAGCCCACAGCCAGTCTACCTTGTGCCTGTAGTAGGCCTAGTATTGCTATAGATGTTCCTAGACCACAGCCAGTCTACCTTGTGTCTGTAGTAGGCCTCTTATTGCTGTAGGTCTTCCTAGCCTACAGCCAGTCTACCTTGTGTCTGTAGTAGGCCTCTTATTGCTGTAGGTCTTCCTAGCCCACATTCAGTCTACCTTGTGCCTGTGATAGGTCTCTTATTGCTGGAGGTCTTCCTAGCCCACAGCCATTCTACCTTGTGCCTGTAGTAGGCCTCTTATTGCTGGAGGTCTTCCTAGCCCACAGCCAGTCTACCCTGTGCCTGTAGTAGGCCTCTTATTGCTGGAGGTCTTCCTAACCCACAGCCAGTCTACCTTGTGCCTGTAGTAGGCCTCTTATTGCTGGAGGTCTTCCTAACCCACAGCCAGTCTACCTTGTGCCTGTAGTAGGCCTCTTATTGCTGGAGGTCTTCCTAACCCACAGCCAGTCTACCTTGTGCCTGTAGTAGGCCTCTTATTGCTGGAGGTCTTCCTAACCCACAGCCAGTCTACCTTGTGCCTGTAGTAGGCCTCTTACTGCTGGAGGTCTTCCTAGCCCATAGCCAGTTTACCTTGTGCCTGTAGTAGGCTTCTTATTGCTGTAGGTCTTCCTAGCCCATAGCCAGTCTACCTTGTGCCTGTAGTTGGCCTCTTATTGCTGGAGGTCTTCCTAGCCCACAGTCAGTCTAACTTGTGCCTGTAGTAGGCCTCTTATTGCTGGAGGTCTTCCTAGCCCACAGTCAGTCTACCTTGTGCCTGTAGTAGGCCTCTTATTGCAGGAGGTCTTCCTAGCCCACAGTCAGTCTACCTTGTGCCTGTAGTAGGCCTCTTATTGCTGGAGGTCTTCCTAGCCCACAGTCAGTCTACATTGTGCCTGTAGTAGGCCTCTTATTGCAGGAGGTCTTCCTAGCCCACAGTCAGTCTACCTTGTGCCTGAAGTAGGCCTCTTATTGCAGGAGGTCTTCTTAGCCCACAGTCAGTCTACCTTGTGCCTATAGTAGGATTCTTATTGCTGGAGGTCTTCCTAGCCCACAGTCAGTCTACCTTGTGCCTGTAGTAGGCCACTTATTGCTGGAGGTCTTCCTAGCCCACAGTCAGTCTACCTTGTGCCTGTAGTAGGCCTCTTATTGCTGGAGGTCTTCCTAGCCCACAGCCAGTCTACCTTGTGCCTGTAGTAGGCCTCTTATTGCTGGAGGTCTTCCTAGCCCACAGTCAGTCTAACTTGTGCTTGTAGTAGGCCTCTTATTGCAGGAGGTCTTCCTAGCCCACAGCCAGTCTACCTTGTGCCTGTAGTAGGCCTCTTTTTGCTGGAGGTCTTCCTAGCCCACAGTCAGTCTACCTTGTGCCTGTAGTAGGCCTCTTATTGCTGGAGGTCTTCCTAGCCCACAGTCAGTCTACCTTGTGCCTGTAGTAGGCCTCTTATTGCTGGAGGTCTTCCTAAAACACAGTCAGTCTACCTTGTGCCTGTAGTAGGCCTCTTATTGCTGGAGGTCTTCCTAAAACACAGTCAGTCTACCTTGTGCCTGTAGTAGGCCTCTTATTGCTGGAGGTCTTCCTAGACCACAGCCAGTCTACCTTGTGCCTGTAGTAGGCCTCTTATTGCTGGAGGTCTTCCTAGACCACAGCCAGCTGGAACTTCCTTCTTCTACCATAGAACTCTCTGCACAGGTGTCTTCTGTTTTGTCTCCTCTATTTCATGATCAAGACTCTAGAATTGTCCAATTCTAAAGTACTTTCAAAATTGTAAAGAAACAATAATTATTGAGAAAAAATGCAGGAAAGTTAACTTAGGAAAACACATTGGTTAGGATTTCTTTATTCAAAGTCATATTGCTAATCTATGCTGTGTTAACAAAATGTATCTTGACAAAAAATATTCTAGAATTAATGTCAAACTGTGTGCTACTGGAAGAAATATGGAATAAATTATCTGTATGTGTTGATAAATAGTAACATGCTGTTCTTTATCTTCCAGTGTATAGTCAATGGCCTGCTGTTCTTTATCTTCCAGTGTATAGTCAATGGCCTGCTGTTCTTTATCTTCCAGTGTATAGTCAATGGCCTGCTGTTCTTTATCTTCCAGTGTATAGTCAATGGCCTGCTGTTCTTTATCTTCCAGTGTATAGTCAAAGGCCTGCTGTTCTTTATCTTCCAGTGTATAGTCAATGGCCTGCTGTTCTTTATCTTCCAGTGTATAGTCAATGGCCTGCTGTTCTTTATCTTCCAGTGTATAGTCAATGGCCTGCTGTTCTTTATCTTCCAGTGTATAGTCAATGGCCTGCTGTTCTTTATCTTCCAGTGTATAGTCAATGGCATTCTTCAGATAGAAAATAAAAATGAAATATGATAACAGCATAGAATGAAAATAGAACATAGAGAACATTTACAACAAAACCTAGCTTAATATAATTTCTATATTCAGTGACCTTGTGATTATTTATAAATACAATGTAAAGGTAAAATACCAGATGATAGAAATAATTTGAGATCTAATGAATACTTTCAGGTATATTGTCATAGGCGTCATGGCAACCTAATGTTTCATATGTTGTAATTCTAGAAACTTGTCATAATTTTGTTTTGGGCATGGTTTAATTTAATTGATCTTTATCTGGATATACAGCACAAAATGTCCTGTTTCATTGGGTTGGCTTTCATTTCAAGAAACATTTTAAACTGACAGCATTTAGCATTAATGTCTTTTCAAAGAATTGGGAATAATATCCTGAATATATACAAGATAAATGGAGATATCGATATAAGATATTATACTATAATGGTGTCACACCTTCAGTGGTATTGAGATGCAATAGTTCTGTGTACTGTCTGCAGTAAAAAAAGTATTTACTTTGTGGGTATTTTTGTTATTTTCTCATATATATGATGACAACAGTTTTAAACTTGCCTTTTTGTTTTGTAATAAAGCTTAATTTAAATGATACAATTTATGTTGTTGTTTTTTTATTTTTTAAATTCATTTCTTACCTGCTAAAGACAGTTGATCAAGCTTAGACAAATAGGCTGTATCCAGATCATCTTTGTATGGAACTTTTTGCAAATATCTTCAGAGAAGTAGTATGCATTTATTCCAGTCATTATATTGTGTGTGAAATTTTATACCATTCAATTATACCATATGAAGGCAGCTTTATGTAGTCAAAAATTTGAAACCAGTAAGATAAAAAAAATACAACTTTTATACCAGATTATCCTTACAATATAAATGATTGTATTAGAATTGAGCATTTTATTACTGGCCATACTTCAGCAAGAACTAAATGTATTTTTTTGTATATGCTTTGTTTAATGGTATGGTCTTATATCTTAGATATAGCATTTCAGGGCCTTTAGACATGTAAACTATGATTTACTCGTTGCTTCTGTTGACAAGCAATTGTTTTTTCGTCCTATGTTTGGTGAGTATTGGAAACAATGGGTGTAATACATCTCAGTTTGACAACATATTTGTCATAAATATTGCTCCAGAAATCTCATCATAGATTTAATATCTGCCAAGTAACAACAGACAAATGGGTATTTATATGTCACAAGTGGCCCTTCAGTAATTGAGTGGTGTTTGTTTTGGGGCCTGACAGGTGACACAATGACATATGCAACACTGTAATACTTGAAAATTGCACAAATTTTTGTTATTATGAAAAGATAAGGAGTTCACCATGTTTTGCATACACAATCTGTAGATTCATAAAATGTTTTTCAGTTTATTCTAGAGAAAATTAACTTTTTGACAACCATTTCCAAGTTTCAGGGTTGAAGATATGTATGTAATGCCTTTACCATCATTAACATTTTTTTTTTTCAAAGTAACTGCTGGTGCAAGTGCATGTATTTCATAAAATATCATTGCTTTTTGTTCAACAAATAACAATAGTTTCATTATTGTCCAGCAAACAGATACTAGCAAAATGAAATCAAATTCACATGCAGGATTTTGTTCTGTCAGTTTTGATTCAAGCTAACAACAGCTTCATGGATGTTCCATATATTTCTTAATGAGTGATTGGTAACATGACCTCTCAAAGACGTATTGTTACTTGCACAATTTAAAACTGGAATATAAAACACATTGGCTCGATTCTTTAAAGGTATAGCTGTAGTTGTTACAAGAAAATAACATTTTATTTATATAGATAATGCAACATTCCTTATGTACTATAAGATTAAGCTCATCTTACATAATTATCCCTATACTTATATTTATATTTATTTAAGGGTCAGCATACCTATCCAGTGCTTACCATGGCACTTTTCTTACCTTGCATTTAGAGAGTTCTATTTCACTCAACCAAGGATAAAGCATCAATATACTTGCTTGCAAGTTTACTGCAGCCTCTGTGGTAATGGAGCAATATTTTCACAGAAGTGTTTACAGATACTCCTAAATAAATAATGTACATTTAAACATACCACAATGACATAAAATATGGTAAATGGTTTTGTTATGTATGTGATTGGCTCATTATGTCCTGTTTTTGTAGTTTTATCAGATCTAGATCTGGGAGTCTGAGGTGATAAGTATTGTTTATACATGACATAATGTGATCTTTATTACAACTCTCTGAAACTCTGTCCTAATATAATAGGTGATGGTGATAGAAATGATGTTAAAAGGAACAAACTATCCAATGTTAAAAGGATGTATCCATGGTAACATGTTTACTCTCTGATGATTTTGATGGTAACATGTTTACTCTCTGATGATTTTGATGGTAACATGTTTACTCTCTGATGATTTTGATGGTAACATGTTTACTCTCTGATGATTTTGATGGTAACATGTTTACTCTCTGATGATTTTGATGGTAACATGTTTACTCTCTGATGATTTTGATGGTAACATGTTTACTCTCTGATGATTTTGATGGTAACATGTTTACTCTCTGATGATTTTGATGGTCAGGTTATATTCAGGGAAATGACTTAAATATTACCAGTAATTTTAAGCATAAGGATGTGATAGCATAAGAATAAACATGACTTTATCTGAACAGTCAGTATTAGTTATTAGTGTGAATATTTGTACTAAGCTTTCAAAACTGTGGAATATGTATCATTTTTGCAATTGTGATTGTAATTAACAAGGTATTTGATGAAATAATTTAGTAATCCCACTCATGGGGGTCACTTGCATAATTAATCCATCAACATTGCTACCTGGTGTGATTTCTTTATACACCACTATTTTCTTGTCTACCTATTATAATAATAGTTTGTGAGGGACAAACCCTAAATATTCACATGTGGCTCATGCTGTACAGGTGCAAATCAACAACAAATTATTCTCTACAAGGATTCCTTATGCAGCAAGTGATCCTGCTGTAGAAACACTTTGATATGTCAGTTATCATGACCAGCAGATGTTTAGAACATGCTTGATCTGGCTTTAACATATACAACAAGTAACTGTTTGTCATATTTGACAAGTAAATATTTTCTGAAGTATTTAACATCTATAGAGTTGCTTAAGATAAAATGTATGCTGTGTATAAGCAGATAAATAAGCCATTTTAGATAAAGTCAAATATAACAAAGGTGTATCTTTAACAACACAATCATGGTCATTATAGTGATATCCAGCCATTTTGGAAGGGGAAAAACCCAGACAAATGTATGGGTAGAACTTCTAGAACAGCATTTCAGCAGTCCTTCACAATGGCAGGGACTCAAACCAATGTTGTCATATCTTGGAGTGTGTAAACTAATGAACTCAAACAACTTGTTGACATAATTGGTTTCAATACTTAGGCAAATTGTGTGGATCTAGATGGACCCTAGTGTTATATCAGTGGGATGCCAAATGGATCATTTTGTGAATTGTACCTAACTCCTCCCCCTTTTGTTATTTTAACAGTTTTAGGTCACACCTACAAAGTATCCCAAACAAAATGCTCAATGCTAGTCAACCATTCTCTATGTGTTTTCCCATACACTGTTCAGATTAGCTGGTTTATGTAAACCGACTTTCACTTTTGGAAACCTTCCATTTGTGTCATATTTCCTGTCCTGTAGATGGTTTCTTGCCAGCATTGACAGCAAACATGGTGCCATGAAGGGATTGTTTAAGCAGAAATATTGGCTATTGAAGATGTTGGACTTTTGTAAACATTTTGAGAGAAAAGCTTTTCTCAGTAGGAGAAAGTGTAAAATGTCTGGATTTTATTGAAAAATGTCTGATGTTTTTGTCAACCTTGCTGAAATTTATCTTTTAATGTTGCTTTTATAGCTCTTGTTTGAAGTAGAGGAATCATTTATAACTTGGCTAGAGGAATGAGGTACATTAAAATCTGATACATTTGCTGCTCTTTTTTTTCAGTGCATCTCTGGTACTTTAAAATTGGGGTTTTGTGTTCGGTACATTTTTGAATGACAGAACATTGACATATTAATTACAATGTAGCTGGAGAAATGTATTTTTGTATAAATTTATTAAACTGAATTATTTAATTATATTTTTGTTTTGAATATAATACTGTATACTGTATACAAATAAACAGCTTCAACATGAACATATTGACTTTTAATTGTTTCTTTAATTGTATGATTTGTTAAATACAATATAATAATTGAATATTTATGTATATAAGAATCTTTTATTAACAGCAAGGAATTTAAAAAACTTTAAGCCACATTGTCTAATTTATTTTGTAAACACCTCGCATGGTGTGATTCAAAGCAGATTATCGCCTTCGTCTTTAAAATAAGACATACATATATATGAATCATTATGTATCTTTTTTTCAGAAACTAATCCATTAAAAAGGAAGAAAGCTTTAGTGGTGTTTGTCAGTTTTTTAAATATTAAATCCCAAACCTTCAATAAACAATTAATAGTCAACATTTTGGCCGTTCAATATTTCTGCTGTAAGTTTGAAATGAAACTCAGACACTCATTAACTATCTTTTAAGGCAACTTTCTGTGTTGGTTTTGAGTTATAAACTCACTGCTTGGCAGTGTTGCAGAAGATCAATATGTCTGTCAAACAGTCATTATGACATCTTTAACAGGACATTATTGCCAAAGCATGTTTCATTTTTAAGGACACATTTGAATCGTTGTCAATTCTTTATGAATTTAATTACATATCTGTCAATTGCTGCACATCTATCAAAACCTTTCTTATAATTAGGTTTTTCAAGAGTTGGTCTTCTCAAAATATCCTGCTCATTATATGGTAATCAGGTTTTTAGTCTTTAGGCCTCAGCAACTTTGGTAGATGTTTCCGAGTATTGTTGTTCAGGTATGACAACTTCAGATAAAAATACCTGCAATTATATCTGGACATAAGTTGACCAAGTGTTTTGGACATGCAGTTCTTATGAAAACTTAAATGTTTATGTAAGCAGTAAATAGTCCCTTTAAAGAAAAAAAAGCCATAATTGTAAATAAGAGTTACAACAAAAAGTCATTTTTGAACTTGATTGTGAATGTTTGTCTAGAACTTGGGAGTCAAGTGTAACATGAGGTAAAACTGACATATTTTTGTGAATGTTTGTCTAGAGCCTTGAGGGTGTAGAGTCGTAACATGAGGTGAAACTGACATATTTGAACTTATTAAATTTAATGGTCAATACAAAACTATTGGCAAAATGTAAATGTGGATTTGTACATCAGCAGAGTTACATTTCATGAGTTTTTTACCCATTTTTAAATGTGGCTGAAAACTTGGAGACTACTGTGATAGCACAACATATTTATGAAGGCACAACAAACCCATGATTTTTAAACACATTGGATAAAACCATCTGTAGAACAAAGAATATATTGATTAGCAAAGAGTGTCTATGTCAAGATGAGCATGTCGAGTTTACTTTCCCATAAATACAAACGGGCCAAATGTAGTAGATTATTTATTACTAAATGACAATGTCTTTCCTTTAACACACTATTTCCTTCTATTGATCCCCTGTAAAGAACAGACCAGAAAAGTTTTAGTGGCTATGACAATATTTTTGTTGTTGTGCCAAAAACCTTTAAACCCTATAATACATAATTATGAACAAGTTTGTCTATGTAGCTGACATACCAATTATTAAAATCTTACATTTAATACACTATGCACATGTTTAAGTGATTTAGTTCAACAGTGTGTAAATCCTCAGGAGGTGTGTATCTCTTGCGCAGAGAACAAGAACTTCATTTGCTGATAAAAACACTGTAGATTTTGTATGTCAGTTATAACCATTTTAAACCTGCATTTAAAGAGGTTGCTATGATGAAACAATTTGGCTGGAGATTACAACATACAGTTCTGTAAAGAACCTAAAACATAGCGATATTCAACATTTCTGTGAATGCATAAATCATGATAATTGACCAGTTTTCCTATTGGAACTGTTTGACAACTTGATATATTACAGCAATCCAAATTGGAAGACATCTTATCCCAAACAAGGCATTTGTATATCTTAGGGTACAAGTAAGTGAAAGTACTGGAAAAGGAACTGCAGAAAATGCCAAACCTTTTAATTATTTTTATTGTATTCCTCTCTAGGATTAGAAGTAAGCATGTAATTTTGTTACTTTAAAAAGTACCTGGATGTGTATGTACCAGCTTTTGGTATGTCCCCAATTGTTAGAGCATTATTACCTTACTAACATTTCTACCTTTCTATTTTCTCTCGCAGACACAACCAAGACATACGCTCACCATATGGTCAGGACGGACAGTAGAGAACAAAAACTTGATGCATTCTTAAAACCGACCAATCAAATCAATGAACCCTCCTGCTCATCATCATCGGTCAATCAAAATGAGACTTCAGACTCCACCTCAGCCAATCAGAAGGCAGCTACTGGTAAAGAATCTCCAATGGATGTTGACAATGAGGGATTGGACAGTCAGAAAAAGTATGTTTTCTTCATGTTTGATGAAACTAAATTGAAATAGTTACTACTTTAAAGCAATAATTAAATTCAGCAATTTGCAAGGATGAACATAGTCATTGCTTTAAAATTTAGGGCAAGAATACAGTTTGCAAGTTGCAAGGCAATCAAAGTGTCATTTTGTTGTCTAAAGTAGAAAGTGGAAAAAATACATGCAGATCATAATTTCTAGTGAATGATTTTGTTTTACAGAACATTGACACACATCATGGAAGTACATAATAACAGGACTGATTGGCATCTTTTAGAAATCAAGTCAGTTCTAATGAGTTCCAGAAGTGTGTAGTTTGTCAGACATTCAGTCGGTTTAACATAATGTTTAATAATCCCCATAATTTGTAGTTCTGTGTGGATGACATAATCCATTAAGTAATGAAGGTGAGATTTCAGATAACCAAAGTACTGTTCAACCCATTACTTACTGGAAACACCAGAATGGTGTGGTTTGTTTTATGTTCAGGAGGTGAATGGGTAAACTAGCATTTTTTAAAAGGTGGATAGCCAGCCCAGTTTATTTCATACAGCATATTTCACACAACATATTTCAAAAAGCATATTTCACACTAAATTTTTCATAAAGTATATTACACATGGCATATTTCATACAATATACTTTACACAGCATATTTCACACAGCATATTTCATACAGCATATTTCACACGGCATATTTCATACAGCATATTTCATACAGCATATTTCACACAGCATATTTCACACAGCATATTTCACACAGCATATTTCATACAGCATATTTCACACTACAAACTTCATATAGTATATTTCACATGGCATATTTCATACAATATATTTTACACAGCATGCTTCACACGGCATATTTCATACAGCATATTTCATACAGCATATTTCACACAGCATATTTCATACAGCATATTTCACACGGCATATTTCATACAGCATATTTCACACGGCATATTTCATACAGCATATTTCATACAGCATATTTCACACGGCATATTTCATACAGCATATTTCACACAGCATATTTTATACAGCATATTTCACACGGCATATTTCACACAGCATATTTCACACTACAAACTTCATATAGTATATTTTACACGGCATATTTCATACAATATATTTTACACAGCATGCTTCACACATCTCAGAAATGTGAATGTGGGTGTCAAGAATGAAACATATTAGCACCATCTGTTTTGTGGACAACTGATAACAAAATGATGATACAGCGTTTTCTAGAGGGAGCAGACAGAATCATTTTCATCCAAATTGGATGTGGATTCATTGTTATACAGAATAGCCCTTCAAGCATAAGGGAGACAGAGAAAAGTACACTTGTTTCTTTGTTGATTACAAAAACTCACAAGCTTTGGAAAAGATAATAAGTTTTCAATTATGGCAAATTTTTAATCAAAAGTATGTAAATATTTTTCAAGTTAATGAAGGTGTTTTGTTGAATTTAAATGTATTGCAGCAACTCAATTTTGATAATTATAGCAAGGATTGGCTATTTTTGGTGGAAAAGAAACCCAGACAAATGTCTTGGAAGGATCACTGGTATACAGCAGGTCAGCTGGAAGGAGGACTGATTGACTCAGTGTACAACATGTCAGCTGGAAGGAGGACTGATTGACTCAGTGCACAGCAGGTCAGCTGGAAGGAGGACCAATTGACTCAGTGCACAGCAGGTCAGCTGGAAGGAGGACTGATTGACTCAGTGTACAGAAGGTTAGCTGGAAGGAGGACTGATTGACTCAGTGTACATCAGGTCAGCTGGAAGGAGGACTGATTGACTCAGTGTACAACAGGTCAGCTGAAAGGAGGACTGATTGACTCAGTGTACAACATGTCAGCTGGAAGGAGGACTGATTGACTCAGTGTACAGCATGTCAGCTGGAAGGAGGACTGATTGACTCAGTGTACAGCAGGTAAGCTGGTAGGAGGACTGATTGACTCAGTGTACAGCAGGTCAGCTGGAAGGAGGACTGATTGACTCAGTGTACAGCATGTCAGCTGGAAGGAGGACTGATTGACTCAGTGTACAGCAGGTAAGCTGGTAGGAGGACTGATTGACTCAGTGTACAGCAGGTCAGCTGAAGGAGGACTGATTGACTCAGTGTACAGCAGGTCAGCTGGAAGGAGGACTGATTGACTCATTGTACAGCAGGTCAGCTGAAGGAGGACTGATTGACTCAGTGTACAGCAGGTCAGCTGGAAGGAGGACTGATTGACTCAGTGTACAGCAGGTCAGCTGGAAGGAGGACTGATTGACTCAGTGTACATCAGGTCAGCTGGAAGGAGGACTGATTGACTCAGTGTACAGCAGGTTAGCTGGAAGGGGGACTGATTGACTCAGTGTACAACATGTCAGCTGGAAGGAGGACTGATTGACTTAGTGTACAGCAGGTCAGCTGGAAGGAGGACTGATTGACTCAGTGTACAGCAGGTCAGCTGGAAGGAGAACTGATTGACTTAGTGTACAGCAGGTCAGCTGGAAGGAGGACTGATTGACTCAGTGTACAGCAGGTCAGCTGGAAGGAGGACTGATTGACTCAGTGTACAGCAGGTCAGCTGGAAGGAGGACTGATTGACTCAGTGTACAGCAGGTCAGCTGGAAGGAGAACTGATTGACTCAGTGTACAGACGGTTAGCTGGAAGGAGGACTGATTGACTCAGTGTACAGCAGGTCAGCTGAAGGAAGACTGATTGACTCAGTGTACAGCAGGTCAGCTGGAAGGAGGACTGATTGACTCAGTGTACAGACGGTTAGCTGAAAAGAGGACTGATTGACTCAGTGCATATCATGTCAACTGGAAGGAGGACTGATTGACTCATTATTTGGATAGCTTGTTTGGTATCTTGTCACATGATTACAGTGAGGGGGGACACTGTGACGCCATATGGTTGCCAGATTTTTGGTGAAACATTTACCTAACCCAGCACAACACCGCAGCTACAAATATTCAATAATACTGAAAGTAAACTGCTGTCAGGGTCTTTAAAAGTGTTGGGGTGTTAAAGTCAACAGAAATAATTAACTGAATTGTCTATGAACAACAGTAAGGCCAACAACCCTTTTTACTCAGCTGCTTTTTTGTGTTTGAGGTTTTAGTTTTCTTAAGAACACAATTATATTAAATGCTGGCAGACCAGTACTTTCATTTCTCTCAGCTGCAAAACTTGCCAACAGATCAATCTTAAGATTGATTTCATTTATTCACTTGGTATTTCTATTTAAATTATGTTACATTTGTATATATCAGATGATTGTAATTTTGGAGTAATCGGTTTTGCACCTTCATGTATCAGCAATAATACCAAAAAGAGCAGATCTTGATCAGACAGCTTCAAGCAGATTCAAAGTGATAGAGATTTACTCTAATGGCATTAAATGATCCATTTAAACTTAGTAGGCCTGTAGTCATTAGACTGTCAGTAGTGTTGTGTAGAGTATCAATATGCACAATCTCTAATTGCCTAAACTAAAATAAGTTTACAATTAACTGGTAATCTGCTCTCCAATATACATGTTTCTAAAAACCAACCATTTGGCTGGGAAGAGCGTCGGCTTGCAGATTGGGAGGTGGTGGGTTTAAATCCTGGCCGGGTCAAACCAAAGACTTTAAAGTTGGTAGTAGTGTCTTCCCTCCTAATGCTCAGGGCTAAGGGGACAGCATTACACCTGACTCGTCGGTGTCAGTATAATGAACTGGCCGGGTTCAGTCCCAGGGCACCTCAAAAGTGCCCCTGTGCTATAATGATAGGAATTTTGCTGCACTGTATTGGCAAAAATGAAGGCAAAATCCCAAATCCCAAATGTGGGCAAATAAAGTAGAGTCTGATAAGACAACTCCTGGAAGCTGCAGGCTCTGTTATATGAACCAGCACTATTGGTTCATGGTTTTGAGGAAGGATTGATATGCCTTTCAACAGGGACATTTTATAGAGGGTCTTTGGGACAGAATTTACTTACCAGGATAAAGGCAACAACTAAAAGTGCAAACAACATTGGCCAATCAGCTGCACTGACAAACAATTGTCATATAACTGCAAGGACAAGCAACCTCTAAAAAAACTACAAGACCACACCACTGCAAGGCCAAACAATCACCAAAAAGCCAGAAGACCACACAACTTCAAGACCAAACAATCACCAAAAAGTCAGAAGACCACACAACTTCAAGACCAAACAATCACCAAAAGCCGCAAGACCAAACAATCACCAAAAAGTCAGAAGACCACACAACTTCAAGACCAAACAATCACCAAAAAGCCAGAAGATCACACAACTTCAAGACCAAACAATCACCAAAAAGTCAGAAGACCACACAACTTCAAGACCAAACAATCACCAAAAAGCCAGAAGACCACACAACTACGAGACCAAACAATCACCAAAAAGCCAGAAGACCACACAACTTCAAGACCAAACAATCACTAAAAAGCCAGAAGACCACACAACTTCAAGACCAAACAATCACCAAAAAGTCAGAAGACCACACAACTTCCAGACCAAACAATCACCAAAAAGCCAGAAGACTACACAACTTCAAGACCAAACAATCACCAAAAAGCCAGAAGACCACACAACTTCAAGACCAAACAATCACCAAAAAGCCAGAAGACCACACAACTTCAAGACCAAACAATCACCAAAAAGTCAGAAGACCACACAACTTCAAGACCAAACAATCACCAAAAAGCCGCAAGGCCAAACAATCCCCAAAAAGCGGCAAGGCCACACAACTACAAGGCCAAACAACAGCATCAATCCAACATAAACACTTTTCATGCAACCACTTATCAAAATGGCTTAAATACATGTATACAGAAAACGTATACTCAATGAGGCTTCAAGTAAAAGCAATAGCACAATACTAAATCACAATGATGTTATCCACGATGCTTTTTCACAATCTAGTCAACATCATGCCTAGATTTAACTGAAAGAAACTGATTCCCTGCAATGTTTAAAATAACTACTATATTTAGCTAAACATCTTTATGATTATTAACTTGTGGAGTAGATGCAAGATGCATTATTTTTAATGAAAGGAGAACAAAATTTACTCAAATTTAGTTGTCCATAAATTCTGTGATGTTAGCAAAGTGGGCTGGAAAGTATGAAACATTCTATGTCAAAAAGTGCATTGAACCTTTTGCTAACAATATTATAAGTTAAGACCTTCACTACATCCATAAGAGCTTGTTTGTTTAATAGTTTGTAATGGACTGATGCACGAATTGAGGAATACATAGAGACCATATAAAATTGACCTGTGCTGTAAAGCATGCCAATTGTGTATGCCAATTCCTAAACACTGTGCAAACAAACCTTTCTAATTAAGTGTCTGGTTGACAACATTAACATCGTTTATGTTACAGTCTATATCGCTCCTTTCATAATTCTTTTTTTCTACTCTAACTTTCTGTCAATCATTTGTGTCACATGTAACGTTTTGTTATCATGACTTGTTTTTTTTTTGAGCATTGTCACTAGCAACAGTGTCCAGAGTTATGAGAAAGCTGGATTTGAGAAGCACAAAGGATTGACCCTGTCAGACCTTGACTTCCTGCAGTTACTGAACACCTGGGAAACTGGAGTGCATGTAAAGAAACAAATATGTATGTCCAGGGAGGTTAGATGTGTCAGTTGTGTCCAAACATGCCTCAGTTGTTCACATTAATATTGTAATCGATTGTATCTAAAAGTTCAACTAATATATTGTGTAATGCCGATATGCAAGAAATGCAGATTTATGATTGAACAATGTGGTGCTGGATTGTCAACCAGTGACTGGAGGAAAGGGTTGAAATGGGGGAGTTAATTATTGAAACATGTGTTCCACTGATGATACATAATCTACTAGGCCTAGATATTTGTGGAATCCCTCACTCTCTCATGGGCCACTGATGATATATAATCTACTAGGCCTAGATATTTGTGGAATCCCTCACTCTCTCATGGGCCACTGATGATATATAATCTACTAGGCCTAGATATTTGTGGAATCCCTCACTCTCTCATGGGCCACTGATGATATATAATCTACTAGGCCTAGATATTTGTGGAATCCCTCACTCTCTCATGGGCCACTGATGATATATAATCTACTAGGCCTAGATATTTGTGGAATCCCTCACTCTCATGTGGGCTTCACTGCCTTCTGTTGTTCTAAACCAGGTAATGTAATGACAGAGGTCATTTGTATCTCTCTGCATCGCAGTTTACAGCTTCTGCATGCATTCAGAAATAAATGGCACACTTTGGAATTTTAGATTCAGATAACAGGGATGTAATAGGTTGGAGTTAATTTCAAAACTCAGTTGATTTTGGTCACATCCAGTAGCATGTATGAGCATTTATTCAGTATATATGTTTAATAATTATAGTTCCTATTATTGGATGTTAGTGACTCTGATGATTTACAACAGAATAGTTTTGACCATTGTAAAGACACCTGTAATCACTTACAGGGTCACACTTACACTGCCAAAACAGTGCTTTTGAGCACTTTGATTAAAATATATAACCTTCTCCAGATAACTGAAATACTGTTGGTGGGACGATAACCCAATAAATAAATAAAATATATCGCAGTGACAAATTATGGCCATAATCACAAATGTCCAGCTGTTTTGGTGCAGGAAGATTATAATTGCTAAAAACTAAGACTCCTAGACACATTAAACATTAAAATTGTTGTACTACATTTAGTGCTAGATGCTAGTACAGTTTTTTGTCTCTTGAAAGGTTTTGCACACTTGTATTAAAGAAACATTATGACTCTGTTCAAATGAAACTGCTTCATGTAAAAACCATTTTACGATGGTTGTCTTGCATGCTTACATATTGCATTTAACTTTGTCAGAAAAAGAAGTCAGAAAGTCCCGGGTTCAAACCCCGGATGGGCCAACCACAGACTTTAAAGTTAGTAATAGTGGCCTCCCTCCTAACGCTCTGGGCTATGGGAACAGCATTACGCCTGACTCGTTGGTGTTAGTATAATGGACTGGCCGGATTCAGTCTCTGGGCACCTTATTAGTGCCTCTGTGCTATAATGATAGAAATGTCACTGCACAGTATCAGCAAAAATGCCGGCAAATCCAATCCCATCAATTCCCTCAAATAAAAAAAATTTGAGAATGACTATGCTAACTTCTAGCTCAGCCCTGATACATTTGTAAATAATTATCAATTTAGTAAACTGTAAGTGAAAATTACATTTACATAACTTATTAATCATTAGTAGAACCAATTAAAATGCTGTTGTTTTGTAGAATTACACAGTGCCTCACACAGGTAGCATTCTTCCAAGCAGAAGTCACTTAATTGACAACAATTTAAAAAATGAGAATTAATTACATGTCAGTCAGGTACTTGTAGAAAAGCTCTTTTACAGAAATCTCTTGACATCTTAATGGTTTTCAATCATCTGTTTATGTCACTGATAATTTACCATTAATGCTGTGTTGTTTCCAGCCAAAGTTAATGTTGTTTCCAATTAAGCTGCTTTGCGTAGCTTAAATTTCATCCAGTGAAAGAGATCAGATCACTGTGTATACCTTAATTGTAGCTATCTTGACAAAATATCAGCCAATTGTGTGCTTGTTTGTGACCTAATGACATTGCAGATGGTGTCAGCCACGCTAATGTCAATGATTCAGCATTTTTCTCTAGTGGATAATTACAGCTATTTTAAGCATTGGTTCTGTGCATTAACTCTCTGCTTGTTAAGTGCAGATTGATTAGGCCCTGGCAAATAGTATAAATCTAGATTGGCCAGCATCTGAGCAGTTTGGTCAGGATCAGCATTGTTTACTACATACAGCACACTACATACAGCGCACTACATACAGCACACTACATACAGCACACTACATACAGTGCACTACTTACAGCACACTACATACAGCACACTAAATACAGCACACTACATACAGCACTCTACATACAGCGCACTACATACAGCACAATACATACAGTGCAATACATACAGCACACTACATACAGTGCACTACATACAGCACACTACGTACAGCACTCTACATACAGCACACTACATACAGCACACTATATACATCACATTACATACAGTGCAATACATACAGCACACTACATACAGCACAATACATACAGCAAACTACATACAGTACATTACATACAGTGCAATACATACAGCACACTACATACAGCACACTAAATACAGCACACTACATACAGAACACTATATACAGCACATTACATACAGTGCAATACATACAGCACACTACATACAGCGCAATACATACAGCACACTACATACAGTACATTACATACAGTGCAATACATACAGCACACTACATACAGCACACTAAATACAGCACACTACATACAGCGCAATACATACAGCGCAATACATACAGCACACTACATACAGTACATTACATACAGTGCAATACATACAGCACACTACATACAGCACACTAAATACAGCACACTACATACAGCACACTACATACAGCGCAATACATACAGCACACTACATACAGTACATTACATACAGTGCAATACATACAGCACACTACATACAGCACACTAAATACAGCACACTACATACAGTGCAATACATACAGCGCAATACATACAGCACACTACATACAGTACATTACATACAGTGCAATACATACAGCACACTACGTACAGCACACTACATACAGCACTCTACATACAGCACACTACATACAGCACACTACATACAGTGCAATACATACAGCACACTACATACAGTGCAATACATACAGCACACTACATGCAGAACACTACATACAGTGCAATACATACAGCACACTACATACAGAACACTACATATAGTGCAATACATGCAGAACACTACATACAGCACTCTACATACAGCGCAATACATACAGCACACTACATACAGCACAATACATACAGTGCACTACTTACAGCACACTTCATGCAGAACACTACATACAGTGCAATACATACAGCACACTACATACAGAACACTACATACAGTGCAATACATACAGCACACTACATGCAGAACACTACATACAGCGCAATACATACAGCACACTATATACAGCACATTACATACAGTGCAATACATACAGCACACTACATACAGCACACTACATACAGTGCAATACATACAGCACACTACATACAGCACACTACATACAGCACACTACATACAGTGCAATACATACAGCACACTACATACAGCACACTACATACAGTGCAATACATACAGCACACTACATACAGTGCAATACATACAGCACACTACATACAGCACACTACATACAGTGCAATACATACAGCACATTACATACAGTGCAATACATACAGCACATTACATACAGTGCAATACATACAGCACACTATATACAGCACATTACATACAGTGCAATATATACAGCACACTACATACAGTGCAATACATAAAGCACACTACATACAGTGCAATACATACAGCACACTACATACAGCACATTACATACAGTGCAATACATACAGCACACTACATACAGTGCAATACATACAGCACATTACATACAGTGCAATACATACAGCACACTATATACAGCACATTACATACAGTGCAATACATACAGCACACTACATACAGTGCAATACATACAGCACATTACATACAGTGCAATACATACAGCACACTACATACAGTGCAATGCATACAGTGCAATACATACAGCACACTATATACAGTGCAATACATACAGTGCAATACATACAGTGCAATACATACAGCACACTATATACAGCACACTACATACAGTGCAATACATACAGTGCAATACATACAGCACACTATATACAGCACACTACATACAGTGCAATACATACAGTGCAATACATACAGCACACTATATACAGTACAGCACACTACATACAGTGCAATACATACAGTGCAATACATACAGCACACTATATACAGCACATTACATACAGTGCAATACATACAGCACACTACATACAGTGCAATACATACAGCACATTATATACAGTGCAATACATACAGCACACTATATACAGCACATTACATACAGTGCAATACATACAGCACACTACATACAGTGCAATACATACAGCACACTACATACAGTGCAATACATACAGCACACTATATACAGCACATTACATACAGTGCAATACATACAGCACACTACATACAGTGCAATACATACAGCACACTACATACAGCACAATACATACAGTGCAATACATACAGCACACTACATACAGCACACTACATACAGTGCAATACATACAGCACACTACATGCAGAACACTACATACAGTGCAATACATACAGCACACTACATACAGAACACTACATACAGTGCAATACATACAGCACACTACATGCAGAACACTACATACAGTGCAATACATACAGTACACTATATACAGCACATTACATACAGTGCACTAAATACAGCACCCCACTTACAGCACACTACATACAGCACACTACATACAGCGCACTACTTACAGCACACTACATACACCGCAATACGTACAGTGCAATACATACAGCACACTATATTCAGCACACTACATACAACACACTATATTCAGCACACTATATACAGCACACAGGGTTTATGTTATTGACATTATCTAGCCATTATAACTTAACACTGAGTTAGTGTTCAATGCAGTGTTGAGATAGTATCTCTTTCCTTAATTCTAACTGGATTTGTTAAACATTGAGGTGAGGTATTTATTGCTATTTTGAGGCTGCATTTGCTACATAATCACTGCAATTATGATACAATGCAGAACTAAAGCAGGTTAAAATATCACCTGTACTGCAGAAAAAATAAGTTTTACGCAATGAGCAATTGAAGGCATGCAATTGATATGGTTATGTCAAATTTAACTCCCACTTATTGCTTTCATCAACATTACATCCCTGTGATGTATATTTCCACTGCCTCATTCCATTCCAAACACTGGCAATAACTTTAGATTAAGATGCTGACACAAAGTATGAATAGGTGTATAAGAAAAGGTCCTATCAAAATGAAGACCTGGGATAGAGCCTCAAGAGGCAGTGATCTGCCCCCCTCCGCCTGCCCCGCCCCCTTAGTCAGTGGAACACCCTTTCTTATAACATTTGGCTCCCTCCTTTTGTCCCTTTTCTCTAGTCACTAAGTGATATTTCTGCTGTGCATTGTTTGTTCATGAATCTGCATTGTATGTATATGTGCATCGTACAATATAATAAATTGAAAAAAGCAGTTTAAACAGATTACAATATTCATGTTAGCCAGTAATGTAAATTGAACCCTAAAACAATATTTGAATACTCATAATGTGTATTCAAATCATATGCAAATATCTGGAATAAATTTGCATCAGAGTGGCACGTAACAGGATAAGTTGTCATTATGTAGTGTTTGGATGTTTAGCTCACCTGGACACAACATGCTCAAGGTGAGCTTTTCTGATACCCCGGCATCTGGCGTCCGTTGTCCGGCATCAACAATTTAGCTTATGAACACACTAGAGGCTACAGTTTTTATTCAATCTTCATCAAACTTAGTCAGAATGTTTGAAATTGTCTGCTTGGAATCTTGGATGAGTTCATAACTGGGTCGTGTGGGATCCAAAAGTAGGTCATTTTTCTTAGAAAAAGCTCCTGAACACACTAGAGGTCACATTTATAGCCAAATCTTCATCAAACTTGGTCATAATGTTTGTCTGCGTGAATTTTGGATTAGTTCATAACTGGGTCATGTGAGGTCGAAATGTAGGTCACTAGGTCAAATCTTAGATAAACCGTCTGAACACACTAAAAGCCACATTTATAGCCTAATCATCACCAAACTTGGTCAGATTGTTTGTCTGCATGAAATCTTAGATGAGTTGGTAACTGGATCATGTGGGGCTAAAAAGTAGGTCCTTTGGTCAAATCTTAGAAAAACCTTGTTAATACGCTAGGCACCACCCAAATGGTCCAGTCTTCACTAACTATTGCCAAAATATTTGCCTGCAGGAAATCTTGGGTGAGTTTGTAACAGGGTCATGTGGGATCAAAAAGTAGGTCACTAGGTCAAATTTTAGGAAAACTTTTGTGGAAACGCTTAGGGGCCACATCTTTATCAAACTTGGCCAGAATGTTTGCCAGCATGAAATCTTAGATATGTTTTTGAAGTAGGTCACATGGATTTTGTAGGTCACTAGGTAAAATTCTAGAAATTGTTATCAGCCTAGTTGCCACACTAATGGTATAATTTTTTTCCAAAGTTTCCTAAAATAAATAACTCTTAATAACTTGACACCAGATATAAGCCTACTAAAAGCCTGTGTCCTCAGGTGAGCAATAAGGGCCATCATGGCCTTCTTGTTTTCTTTACAATTTGTAAAATTGTGAAACTTACTTAAGCATTTTTTTTAATTGTAAAACAAACCAAATTACTCATGATTTTTATACCACTAACAGCTTATTATTGATATGACCACAAACAATCAATTATGTTCTTTGAACTAATCTTATAAACTACATTAAAATGTTATGGAGGTATTTTAATAATATTTTGATAAGGAGTAATTTTCAAAAGAACAAGATGCAGTTGCTACAGGATCGACTGCCAGACTAGGCTAGCATGCTGGTTTAATTTTTGCAAATTGCTGAAGTGTACAGTAAATTATCTACCATGATTGGCTGGATTTTTGTTTTATTGTGATTAGCTAAAACAAAGAATATCACTCGGACATTAATCTGATGTCAATTAACATGTCAATCAATAAGAACTTACTGATACATGTTAACTTTATGGACTGTGATTGGCTAGTGTCAGGATAACCTGGCTATTGATAAACTGAAATTGTTACATGTCAGTAAATGAGCCTCACAAAGTTTGAGTATTCTTGTGTTTATTGATAAATTATTTTTGGTGTAAATACAATTTATTAATTATAAAGTCTATTATCTCTGTAATATGTATGTACCCAATGAGAGCGTTCTAAGGAAGCATGTGTACATTTATATTTTCCTTTCCTTTTGCGAATACAATATTTAAAAATGGAAAACGGTATGGAAAAATGTCAACGATGTCATGCTTTTGAAAGACGCGATAACAATCAATATATATAATAAAAACTGTTTAAAAAGTGTAAGCGTGACATTGCAGCAGGTACAGCATGGCATGTAAAGCTGTTGTAAACAAACCATCTGTATATTTAAATGTTGTAATTTTGAGAGCAGAAAATGGCATTGACAGAAAATTGCAGATGTTGCGATATTGTATGGGTATAAAATAATACTATGTAATAGTGTGATAAAAACAGAATGTACGTACAGTTAAAGGTTTGCTTCAATGGTGATCTAGTTGTGTTATCCAAAAAAAAGTTCTCGTGGACTTTTAGCAAATAAAAAGGCATACTATAGTGTTCTGCAATAATTACCTGCGATTCAGGCTGAAAAGTCGGTCTTATGTAATTGGACTAGCTGATTGCCCCAACGATAAATAATACCTGTGTGCTGACAACTGTTTCCACAGCTTAATGCTTGACCCATGTCTAGGTGAGAAGGGGGAGAGAAGGGGCTGTGTGCAGTGATATAATACGCTGGAGTGGTTATATACAGTTTAATCATTTTCAACAGATAAAGCCTTTTTCCACCTCTAATAACACATGACCCGTGTGTCCAGGCTTTTGGAGACATTAGTATAGACTACAGAAATACACTTTTAATATTTATTACAAATTTAAAAAATGTGATTGAGAAATATAAAGTATTCTAATCCCAATAGCTCTATTTGAATATTGAATAGATATTCAAATATTGGAATATTCATTAACAACCCTAATGTTACTAATATTTGAAGCATGCCTGGATACATTTATCTCATCTCATATAGTTCCAACTGACATACATATATGTTACTGCACTATTTCTCTGGCATGACGACCAGTCATAAGTAGTCGAGGTCAATCCCTAAGTTCTGTGATATTCAGCTTTCTCAAAACTCTGGATACTGTGGCAAGCAACACTGCCCAATTATATATATTAGTATCCAGTCTACAAGCTATTTACAAAGGGGTCCATTAGGCCCTTGGTTGGTCACACTGCCAGACAAATAACGCATTATAACACAGTTATATTTTATGATTTTAATCATCATTCCTTTACAAATTAAGATCCTATACGTCCATGTAAAGTATATATCGCATGGTTTGACAGTGAGGTCAGCATGTTCTTCTCATGGTACCATTTTTTCTACATAGCTGATAAATTCATGGTTAGCTGAGCCATCAAACACAGTATTAAACCCTTAGTCTGCCTGCCATTTTAGTTTATAAGATCTTATATTTTGTAGTTACTTTCAGTTAAACACATGCAAATGTTGCCATATAGTTTGAGACTGCAGCAATGGTGCATTATAGGACAGTTCCCAGTGTCCTGATGGCAGTGTTCTGTCTTGGACCTACACCATTTAATAAGTCATGCTTCACAGACTCAAGAGCCTAAGAATATTTTCAGATAAATAATATTTCCCCAGGCAGTTGTTGTAACTTCCCACTTAGTTTAAATTTTAATTTATTTCTTTTGCAGGGGTCTGCCTCAGTGCGGCAGTCAGCCAAAGCGTCGAGAGATCAAACTGACCAGTATTCTAAGCCTACAACAACAGATCAAGGACAACATGCACTCGGGTAAGTGTTTGGATGTAGTGGTATATAGTTCCCTTGCTAAGGCTCAAGCAAATATAAGGGTAGTTCCATGACTGGTTGGCCCGGTGTCAGGATAGTAGTATCATGCCAGGTGTTCAATGCTATTTACAGTGAAGGCAGCACTGTATCTGCTTCAAGTGGACTCTGTCTCCAGATAACTGAAATACTGTTGGTGGGATGTGAACCCAACCAACAAATAAGTGTTTGGATTGAAGTCATGTTACAGACATGGTCCCTGGGGACCCTCAGCTATGGTGGTGGAAGACCCAACATAAATGTCTAGGTAGAACCACAGCAGGCTTATAAATTAATGGTCAGCCAATTACTGAAATTGACTTTGGGCAGCAAAGTTTAAAATTTGTTTGGCAAAGCGCTGCAGAATAGTGTTCTCTTTAAGTTAAAAAATGAAATTTCACAATGCAACTTTAACATTGTGTGCATGACATAGAAAATTTGGATTGTTTACCCAATCTTTATGGACATTGAAGTAATAAGAACATTTCGACTGTTGCGTGTTATGAAAACTCCTAATTTCAATTTATTATCTCTTCTCCATGAAAAGTGTTGTTTTTGGAAATACGGTAAACAGAAGCTGTGTCATTTTTTGCACATTGCAGTCTCATAATAAGTTCAATATTCTGGCAATGAATTATCTTAGACTATAAGACTGGCTGCAGAATCAGACAAATATGTCTGGCAATCATATAATCAAGTATAATCATTCATAACTTCAGCTTACCAAAGATAACCTATGAAACTTGTTGACAGGAAAAGCATTGTTCTGAATTTTAGGGAGTTTCCTGTTCAAAATAAAGATACAGCATGCATAATGGTGTTCTCTCTTTAACCTGCCTTGACTGGTTCCCATTACTAGTCAACTGGTTCCCATTTTTAGTCAACCGGTTCCCACTGCTAGTCGACTGGTTCCCTCTGCTAGTTGTCTGGTTGCCACAGCTAGTTTGTATAACAGTTGAACTACTCAGCTACTTATATGGAAACACTTGCGTCTTGATTCATGTTCTTGAATATATAATAAAAAAAAACACAAACATGCTATGCAGTCGATTTCTCATCAATAAGGTTACAGTCACACATGTTGATGTAAGTTCAAGCACTGTCATTTAGTACAATATACATGAAGATACATAATCACCAGTTCACAGAGCCATTAATATTAGAACATATATTTACAAATGATAAAAGAAAAAGTGTTTAATGTTTTTGTGTGTGTTTTTCTCCTTTTCAAAATACTTTTAAACAAAATCACATTGACATCTGTAGCAGGCAGTTTCAAATACAGCCTTCTGGCATTTGATTATTTAGTGTTAAGTGCTTTGTAAAAATTAACACAATCTAGTGATCTGTGGGTTGTTAGCATGTTAAAAAGTTGGTTGTTAGAGGATGCCATTGACATTTTTAATTATTCAGGACCAATTTAAATTTGAAATCAAGATAAAACATTTAACTATCTTTAATCAGCGATTAAAATATTCCTTTGTGCATTTGACTATTGACTAGGCATATTTTAAACATAATTATAAACATCTTAAAAATGTATTTACTTTAATCAAATATATATTTATACATACATATACACATCATCATCATCATCATATCCAGTTTATTTTTAAATCAGGCCAACAATTAATCCTCTGAGGAGGGTGGGGCCTGACTCCCCCGTCTCTCTCTTAGACGCCCTCTCCATTCATCTCATTGAAGGCGGGTGACGGATTCCATGGCAAAAGATTTCCTATCTCTTTTAACAACCTCCTCCTAGGTCAGCTTGGGTCTGCCAATAGACCTCCCTGCCGGCACTTCCAATTGTCAAACCCGAGAGATCCAACCATTGCTACGCTCCACGTGTCCCAACCATCGCAACCTAGACTTTTGAATGGAGGATTCGAGGCTATCCAAGTTAAGTTGATTTAGGAGGGACTCGAATTGAATGGTTTGTTCTGGTTTCATGTTACATATCCATCTTACCATCACTTTATCATTACGCAGCAGTTTCTTTAGAGTGTTAGCAGGAACGGCCCAAGTTTCGGAATCATACATAAGCACATTCCTTACACATGAAGAGTAGACCCATCTTCGTTTGGAACCTGGTTGTTTGTAAGGATGGGCAGTAACTCTCGAAATTGTTTCCAGGCAGCCTTACAACATGTGGTGGCAGCAAGCTCACATCCTCTTCTGGACAACAGAATGTCACCAAGATAACAAAAGTCTGTCCCAACTGCTAGCATCTCGCTGCCCACATCAATCTCCATCATTGGTCTCCCATCTAGAGGTCTTGTGGTTCCAGCACATCTTGAACACATTTAGTAGGGGTCAGCTTTAAGTGAACCTTTTATGCCACTGCATCTCTTACGGACCCATTTAGAGCAGTGCATACAGAGTACAGAGTTGCTCCCAGTACCACTCAGACAAACGGAGCATGGATGCTTGCCAGATTTCTTTAATAGGTCAAGGTTTTGACCAGCAATCATGACTTTGGCCTTTTCCATGTTAACTCTGAGGCCATTGGCTTCCATATTGCGTTTCCATGTTTCCAGGTGTTTCTTGAGTGACTCAATTGATGTATCAATTATTGCCAGATCATCTGCATAGAGCAGCTCCCAAGGACAACTGATGCGATAATCTAAGGATATAGTCTCCATTACTATGATGAACAGCAGAGGACTTAGGACCAAACCTTGCCTTCAAAGTTTGAATCAGCCACTCAGTAACACCCAACTTGCGCATGGCCCACCAGATGACCTTTCTTGGTGTACAGTCGAGGCCTTTTCAAGGTCGACAAATGCCATGTATAGAGACTACCAGTTGCCATATGATTTTCAATGACTTGGCGGATAATGCAAATTGCGTCAGTAGTGCTCCTGCCAGGGCATGATGCCGAATGAAATTTCATCAATCTTCGCTTGTTGTCTGATCTTCCAAATCTGCAGGGGTGCGACCCTCTTTGATGATGGCTTTAAAAAGTTCGAGTAACAAACTTGCCACTAATTCTCCTGTTGATTTTAGCATTTCAGCGACAATGCCAGAAGGTCTGGCTGCTTTACCATCGCCCATTTTTCTGATTGCTCCTAAGATCATCTCTTGGGTGATTCCATGGGAATTTAATGTTTAGCAGATGCTCATGGTACTGTTTCCATGATAGGTTTTTTGTCTCATCATCTAATGACAATTCACCAGAGTCATTTCTAATTGGTCTCTCGCCTACAACATTTTGGTTATCATATCACATCTGTTTCACGAGCCTTTAGATGTCATTTGACTTGGGGTTTATCTTGCGAAGCATATTTGTATCGGCATCTGTCCTAGCACGATATACAGCAACTTTAGCAGCGCGTTTGGCTTCGTTGTATGTTTCTCTGGTACCACCGGCTCTCCATATATATATATAATATATGGAAGTTTAAAAAAATCAAAAGGAAATTATTCCATCCACCATCCATTACCACACCCCTTAAAAAGAAGTAAAAATTGTAAACAAAATAAAGTTTTTGTAATATATCAACAGTATTTTGTTTAAGCAAAAATGTATCTGACCAACTAAAGTTGGTCTGGGCGAGTTTATCTGAAGAGACCAAGCCTTGAATGTTGGTGGGGTCCAAATTTAATTTTTATCCCACCATCTCTGTGAATTTGGTTGATATAACCTGTGTGATAAAGATGAGCTTTATCAACCGATATTCGCGCACCTGCTCTAAGCCAGCCTACTTTTTTGATGAAACAGTCAGGAATATTTATGTGAAACGAAACTCATTAACGCGTAATTATTCTTGTGTTCACCCCAAAAATGTCCATAATATAAAGATTGGTTAAATAGAGCAAACAAGGGTATTAAAAAAGTTGTGTTGAGCGAGGTCTCGATCTCTGTCATGCAGGATTGAAAATTTAAGTAGCGGCATCTTAACCAACCGAGCTAACCGGACAGTTGATCGCGATCTTCCGAAGTTCTATTAAACAAAGATATGAGAAAAAAAATTAAACAAAAAATATATAAAAGCTTTATTAATCAAAATGTACACATTTCAAAAACTTGCAAAAATCTTGAACAACATGTAACACAGGCACATGATTAAAACTGTTTAGGAATAATAATAACATTAATAAAAATACGAATTTGTAATCTGCAACAATAAAAACAAATGTCAAAATGTCAGATTATATGAGTCCCTGTTGTTATTTGGTGTAAATTGAAAGAATTTGATGAAGAATCGTGTGAAAACCTAAGCAGTGTTGTAGATAAGCTATGAGGATTTCGAGGCAAAATTTGGCTTAAGTCCTAACATGTTTGAGAAGGAAATTGATCTTAAATCTGTGAATGTCTCAAAAAGCAGCAATCAGCTGCCTAATCTGAGGACAGACCCTGATGATCAAATGTAAAATTACAATCTTATGTCTATTGCAAATAAAATAAAAGAAATAACATGTTTATTGTCTTAATTTTTAATTGTAAAATAGAACTATTTCTTTTATCCGAATTACTCTATGCACACGCATGAATTTTGTGTATTGCATTAGAATGTCAGATCATGTAGAGGAGGAGCAGTAGCGGTAAATTCAAATGTTTACCTTTTTCATCCATTTGAAAAAAAAAATGTTGATAGTGGGATAAAAAGAATACTAGGTTAGTGTTGATATAGATAAATGTTATCATGCTCGACCCGAAAATAAGAAAGCACTCGGCAGAGCCTCATGCTTTCTGATTTTCTTAGCCTCGCATGATAATATTTATCTTTATCAACACTAACCTGGTGTTCTCTATACATCCCTGCCTTAAGCAAACTTCAGGTCAGCTAGAAGACCTCCCCACATGAAAGATCTTGCCATGATCAGAACTTGAGCAGACGTTCTGTAAGGAGGTACTCTTCATCCACTCTACTGCTTGGCCACGGGTGAACATTGCAAGTTGGTGAAGAAATAAGTCTACTACATAAAGTGAATTCTTCTCAGCACACCTAAATCTTCCACAAGATTCACACTGTCGTGTGATCGAGTCTAATGAGGGCAAAGAACTTAATGTGCGTAGGTCTTACAGCTGACCTTTTGTAACTGGTTTTTCTACACAGACGTGTCTTAGGTCGTCCTGCACTAAAATAGCTGGACATCACAATAATGTCCAGATTAGAGAATTATAGCTGTGATGTATTTCAAAAACAAAAAAAAATCTTTGACAGAGTACCTGATATCCTCTACCCCTTTATGATCAGTTTATCCAGATGGTCCCCTGGCAGGTTAACCAATCATGATAAATGTTTGTGATATGCTATTATAGTTATGGCAAATCCATATTTGCTTTGAGTGGACAAGGTTTTCGTAACAGATTGATAGAGGTTTGATTGGATGTTTTACTTCATAAACTAACTTCTCTCATAGTATTCCAAATTGTTGATGCTTTGTCCTTAACCATTCAAGCTGCAAGATCAGAGACTGCTATGCAGAGACTGCAATTTGTGTCCTTATCTAATAAAGGATGTTTAAGCTCTTAGCTTGCTACATTTCTAAACAACTGTCAGCTACTCACTTCGAATTATGTGCAGTGATAACATGTGGTTATCTGTAGAAACTAAGCATCAAATAGTGCAGATATTGATCTGCCATGCTCCTTACACTGACACATTTTTGATTTGCCATTTTATCAAGTTCTAAGCCCCATACAATCTGCCACTATATACACAAAGTCAATGTATAGTGCCCTAATGGTAGGTACTGACAGTTTGGTCTTTTTTCTTTTTCATGCTACTAATTATATTGTTCGCCTGAAAGGATCCCGCAGAATACTGTTTGTTTGTGCTGTACAATCTTGTAAAAGGTAAAAGCATACTGCCCCACTGGTCATTATAAAATTTTATTTCTTATGAGCCACACTGCACAGTAAGCTAATTTTAAACTAAGAAAACACACGACCACTTACTTTTGAGATCACGTTACATGATCATCCAGAAAAACAGCTCTTAAGTTGATTATTTATCGATTTAATAATGATGGACATCAGAGGCAATATATTTCATGATTTATACTGTCTAACAATGGAGGGTATGGTATCAACAATCTTTACTATTACTAAAGAACAGGGGTTAGATGTTGTTTCATGTATTATATGTAGGCAATCTGTTGGACAGCACCTTTAAGCACATAATGACTTTCTTCCGCCAACTAAGCACATAATGACTTTCCTCCACCATCTAAGCACATAATGACTTTCTTCCACCATCTAAGCACATAATGACTTTCTTCTACCATCTCAGCACATAATGAATTTCTATTACCATCTCAGCACATAATGAATTTCTATTACCATCTCAGCACATAATGAATTTCTATTACCATCTCAGCACATAATGAATTTCTATTACCATCTCAGCACATAATGAATTTCTTCTAGAATCTAGGATATGTTTCTTTAATAAACTGGCCGAACAGGCTCTCAACAGCATGAAATTGACTTCCTTTCACATTTTAAATTTGTTAAATTTGAGAAGATTCTGTCCTAACAGCCAATCAATTATTGAAGAAATTGTGGATTAATAACATAATTGCTTCTACAAATTGACCTGCACAAGTTTTATATTACATAAATTAGAACAATCTTGTGCTTTTAATACATGTTATTCATATTAAATGACTTTATTTTTCATTTTAAAATCATAGTTTTTTTTATGCTCACAATAAAAATTTTCTTAAACATATTGTTTTATTTTAACTGCCAAACATTCACATTAGCTTACACTGATAAGAAAGTCCCACTGTACCACAAATTTGACAAAATAATCAAGTTATAAAACCGTAAACAAGTTACATTGTGACTTCCTCTCTATTCACAACAAAATTCAAGAATTTACATTATGATACCTTTATTTTGACAGTATTGTGTGAAGATACATGTTTTGTAAAAACATATTTTCATCTTCAACCATCAATGCAAACCATGGCTTATTCTTCTCCATAAAATACATTACTCTGCCTTTCAAAAATCTAAATTATGTCACTCTTTTCACAGTATCGTAGAGAATTTACATCATAATGCCTTCTCCCTTATCTTGCTACGTCTATTAATTACTAGTTCAAACTCTTAAGTTAATTGCCTACTAGTAAACAAAGGTAAAAAGAGATAATGCTAGAGATTCAGTTAGAGCAGGTGTTGGTCAGATATGTGCCAGTAGAGCCAGCTAATCTCTGTCAACATAATGATGATCTAGACAGGCTAAGAGTTTCACATGTCCTGGCTCAGATAATGACAATATGCATGGATGAATCTTACAAACAGAGCATACAAACAAACTGTGAAAATTTGAATTTCAAACTTAATATTTTTTTATGCATAATGACTTTGTTGTCATCGTATTTGCATTATTCATCTGAATGTTTGTTGTTGTCATGCCAGAGAATGGCAGAACTTGACAAATGAATATCAGTTTAATGCTGCTTGTGTTTGCTCTACTTCTCTCCCAGTCTGAAGCAAGCAATTTAAAATTGATTGTCTGTCTATTCTCATAAGTGTCTGAAATAAAGTTTTTGGTGGCAAATAAGTTACTGGTAAAGCTTGGTACCTGGCATCTGATCAAAATAACAAATAGGACAAACACTGTATCAGATATGAATTTATTTCTCGTACAAGTTCCAGAAATGTGTAGACTTTGTTTAGTACTTTTGAATATGAAAATCAGCATAAAATGTTGTTATAATAAAAACGGTATAAAATAGAAACAAGCCATATTTGAAAATATCCCATTAATATAGTATATCACATTGATATAGTATATCCCATTATTATGGTATGTCACATTAATATGGTATATCACATTAATATGGTGTGTCACATTAATATGGTATATCACATTAATATGGTATATCACATTAATATGGTGTGTCACATTAATATGGTATATCACATTAATATGGTATATCACATTAATATGGTGTGTCACATTAATATGGTATATCACATTAATATGGTATATCACATTAATATGGTGTATCACATTAATATGGTATATCACATTAATATGGTATGTCACATTAATATGGTGTATCACATTAATATGGTGTATCACATTAATATGGTATATCACATTAATATAGTAAGTTGTTTCAAAATGCCATGTATCTCAATCACATCTTTATATTGTTTATCATACATATTGTTTATCATACATATTGTTTATCATACATATTGTTTTTTCTGTAAAACTTCTGACACAATATCACACAAATATCACTGTACATTAGTTGATCTAACAAGTTTATTCTGTTATCTGTGGTTATTTTGGTCTATATGTAGAGTTTATACCCTGACAATATTTAACCCATCATCGGATACCCCCGGTTGATTCTATTACGTTACTCTCCATTCATCACCCGTGGGCAAATTGCTACTCATTTCGTCGTTTTGTTTACTATGAAATGCCTCAATCCGATTGGTTCGCTAAGAAAATCCAGCGGATCTGCCAACCAATCAAGTTTACGCTTACATACCACTTCGATGACCGATAATCGTGTAGCTAGGTCGTCCTGTAGTTTGCAACACCGGTTAAGTTTATGTATGCACAAATTACACGCAACGTCACTGTCTTCATGGGCAAGGATACCGATTTCGTTTAAGACCGATGTGTATTTTGCAATACTTGCTGGAGTGCCCAAAGATCTGTAAGAACATCTGTCGCGGATCGCTGACAGACATACTTTACACTTGCGATGCGCTGTACCGGTCGCCATGTTTACGTTCTCAGGTCACCGTATTGATCTTCCGATTGAAGAGTATTTAATTTTGTAACCTATCATCTGATTGGATAATGTCTGTTCTGTTCTATTCAAACAAAACGACGAAATGAGTAGCAATTTGCCCACGGGTGATGAATGGAGAGTAACGTAATAGAATCAACCGGGGGTATCCGATGATGTATTTAACCTAACAAGTTTGGTCTGTTATCTCTGGTTATCTTGGTCTATATGTAGAGTTTATACCCTGACAATATTTGATCTAACAAGTTTGGTCTGTTATCTGTGGTTATTTTGGTCTATATGTAGAGTTTATACCCTGACAACAGTTGATCTAACAAGTTTGGTCTGTTACCTGTGGTTATCTTGGTCTATATGTAGAGTTTATACCCTGACAACATTTGATCTAACAAGTTTGGTGTGTTATCTGTGGTTATTTTGGTCTATATGTAGAGTTTATACCCTGACAACAGTTGATCTAACAAGTTTGGTGTGTTATCTGTGGTTATATTGGTCTATATGTAGAGTTTATACCCTGACAACAGTTGATCTAACAAGTTTGATCTGTTATCTGTGGTTATTTTAAAGTTTCAAGCGAATATTCAAAATGAGTAAACGCACATTTTAATCCTTTTAACTTAGTCACTCACTAAAAGTATTCCACTTTGATTAAAGTCAATCTTTGGTTAATAGCCCCAGAAATAGGAAGACATGAGTGATGTTTATTCAAGCACAGTCACAAATCGTCTCGAGTCTTTTGATGGCTTTGATGGCAAATTTAACTTAAATATATAATACTTTTATATAAGTTTAATTTATTTGATAATTGCATGCACGTTTTAAACTGTGACAGGTTTTTTATAGCAATGCAAAACCCTTTAAAGATTCAACACATGCTTACTTAAAAAAAATGTGTATGCAATCATGTGCATTTATGACAGTTCTTTACAATTACTATCAACCAAATAAAACTGTGTCTAATTGACAGAAAAACTCTTAATGGAAAGTGTACAATCACCCAAAGTATGACATCCAACATCATTATTAGCCTTTAACAACCAGAATGTCTTTTAAGTTCTGTTTGTGCCTATTCTGCATAAGTAAACTAAAATATAATCCAGAAATACTAAGATCCAATAATACTAGTATTCAATAATATTTACTAACCAGGAATAGATTACTTTATTAAAGCAAGTTTGCCTAAAGACATTTACCTTTGAACATTAACTTTTGCACCTTGTTAAAAAAAAAAAACTTAAGTTCCCAGAAGATTACATTGAATAGCTGGTTACATTGGTAGCTGTTTGGTCAGTGACTGTTGTAGATCTAGATCAGCCAGCTGCTCATGGTAGCTGTTTGGTCAGTGACTGTTGTAGATCTTGATCAGCCAGCTGCCCTTGGTAGCTGTTTGGTCAGTGTCTGTTGTTGATCTAGATCAGCCAGCTGCTCTCGGTATCTGGTCAGTGTCTGTTGTTGATCTAGATCAGCCAGCTGCTCTTGGTAGCTGTTTGGTCAGTGTCTGTTGTTGATCTAAATCAGCCAGCTGCTCTTGGTATCTGGTCAGTGTCTGTTGTTGATCTAGATCAGCCAGCTGCTCTTGGTAGCTTTTTGGTCAGTGTCTGTTGTTGATCCAGATCAGCCAGCTGCTCTTGGTAGCTGTTTGGTCAGTGTCTGTTGTTGATCTAGATCAGCCAGCTGCTCTTGGTATCTGGTCAGTGTCTGTTGTAGATCTGGATCAGCCAGCTGCTCTTGGTAGCCAAATAAAAAGGTTTTGTCTGCTGATAATGAAAAAAAGCATGGTAAGGGTTAACAATGGTTCTGTCATCCACTCTCAGCTTTGAGCGCTTGTTGCTGCCTCAGCAGAAGACAGTCAGGCAATTGTGAGACTGATCACAACAGTCAGACGCAATACTGGCTCAGTCAAGTGTTCAATACTTCAATATCTAAGTTCGGGGTTTCGTCTGGTATAGAGAAGATGACACTTTTGGAGGATGGCTGCCAAAAATAGTTTACATTATACATGCAGATGCAAAATACAAACTGATTATCCAGGAGGCATTTAAGTAAATTAAACAAGAAAAGCATTGATGTAAGCATCTAAGGGTGACGCAACAATGAAAATTAATATTTATTAGAAATTTAGAGATGACTGATTTATAATTATTAAGTAAACATTAAAATCACTGAAATAATTTATTTCTGGTATATAAGGCTACTTATATGTACAATCCTAAAAAAGGGACAAACATGTCTTTATTAACAAGTATAACCCTTAGATGTACATTAATGTTTACAAATTTAAAAAGTAAAATACCTTGTTTACGTGGAAGTTACAAACAAAGAATAAATACAAATAAATATAAAAAGAACACAATTTACCGAATAAGGACCAGTATGTTGAGAACGTGTAAATTGCGGAACTTCAGAAATTCAGAACACCTCGCCCATTTTCACCTGCCTATTGTCTAGCGAGAACGAGAATGGCTGAGGAGATTCGCTTGCAAGTGCATTTTTATAGCGTTGCCAATAACTGATCAATGATCCTAATCAATAATAAAAATAATAAATATTTGTGATTGATCAATACTTTTTGTCTGTTTAAATGTTTCGTTTGTTATATTTATTGTAAAAAAACAAAGAAGAAAAGAGTCACAGAAATTTGTGTTTTGACTGCGAAAGGACTCAACTTCTTGACACGGTTTATACCAAACCAAGTCCATAACCACTGCGCTATTCCATGATTGTCATTTGTGTGTGAGTAAAATTGATATTTTGTATAACGTGCCACTACAGACGATATCGATCTGTTTATTGAAATAGAAAAAATAGTAAATTTTAAACGAATAACCAATAGCTCTCATAAGATTTATAAACATATTAATACGAAGAACATTTAACATATAATAATACTGCATACTCACTAGAGTTATATATACAAAGAATGTCATTTACCAAAGTAGGACCCATACATAGGGTATGTGTAAATCGCGAAACTTCCAGAATTTGGATCGCCTTGTCCATTTTCCCTTGATCATTCTCTAGCTAGAAAGAAAATGTCTGAGGACATTCGCTCGCATGTGAAAATTTTTTCAGCATTCCATATAGAGGGGGCACGCTCCAGCGCGTCGCCCATTATATCTGCAGCTTTACTTTAACTTGATCCTACAAAACATTTACATTATGCTGCCACAGGGTAGCAGTAGCATCACACAAAAAATGAAGAGGGTGGTGAGAATATACCAACTAACTGATCATCATATTTTCCAGAGCATTAAATAAGATGTATAAATACATTTTAGCCTAGCAATCTATCCAATAATTCTCTAGTATGTGTCATTTCAATTGTTGCATCATTTCATTGGTTGCCTGAAGGCCTTTGTAGGATATTCAGCTTCACTGTTGCAATGATGACAAATTGATGACACAAGAATCAGTATGACAATGTGACCATGCCCAGTAATTACTGGTAGGGGGAGACTTCTGACATGACATACTTGAAGTATGACCTTTGGCATGTCAGCTGGATCACCTCCTCAAGTGTGCCAGTTGTGTGAAATACCTCCACCGGTTTATGTCAGTGTTTTATATAAAATAAAAGATATTAAAAAAAAGAACATTTTTTGGAGAGAGAAAAACTCTCGTAGACATTAAGTCTGCTTATTTCAGATAACTGCCATTGACAGTGTTGTATGTCTTGTTTTAACAGCTAGTTTATCAGACAGTTGACCCTGTTCAGGAGAAGGCTAATGGTAACTATGTAAAACACACCTAGTCTAGATAACTGGCATGGACACATGTAGGGATTGGTCACAACTGCTACTACAGACTCTTTTGAGATTTTGTTACTGGGAAAGGGTAATGGGTTATAACTTTATCATTTGGAAATAAATAAAACATTTTTATGTCTTATGTATAGTGTAACTAGAACATGATATGTATATATGATGGTAAACTTCAGGTCCATGTGACCTTGACTTTTGATATGCAGGTACAAGCTTTGGATTTGTGGTATAGTAAAGGGCCAGAACTCAACTTTTTTCTCTTTTTTTTGTGCCATTCTTAAATGGAATGCATTTTTTTATGGGGATGATAGTGTAGGTATGTCGCATTTGTTCTGTGAGACCTTTTTCAGAGAAAAGAACCAATTGTTCCATTTTTAAACAGTGTAGCATGAAACAGCTAAGTGTAGCTTGCAATTATAAAAAGTAGCATTAATAGGACTTTGCAGCGGTTTGGGGTGGTCTTGTTTAACAAAAGAAACTGTGTATGCTGATGTTAGAAATGCAGCTTGTAATTACAAATATAGCAGATAACAAGGAGGACAGCAAGAAGCAGATAGTTTAGTTTCCAATAGAGTTACAGTTTGTCACTCTAAAATATTTATGTAATGAATTGACAGTATAAATAGAGTGTTAAATCTTCAGGCTAGCCATCTTCTTGTTTACAGAGCATGCTCTCTACGGCGCCTTGAATGTCTCACATCTGTGCTCCCTCTTGTCAGTATTTTGAATTTAGTTAGGTCAACTGCTGACTTGGACGTAAGTTCTGTAAGATAATGGAGTAAAAAGGCCATAATGCCTGGTGTTTTGTATTATTTTGGGCCTTTAAGGCATGGTTCATAAATGTTTAAATTGTTTGCTGTGTGAACTGAAATTGCATAGAGTCTATACCTGTAAATAGAAACAAAGGTGCAATTATTAAAGTTTTTTTGTTTATAAATTCAAGACATGTTCCACAAACAGGTGTTTAACTATTCTGTGAGCAGGGATTCATACAGGATCTATACAGGTTTATAACAAATAAGAGACCTAAGATTTACAATATTAATTATTGTTTTACTAATGACCACTAATATGAAATAACAGATCACAACTCATATGTTATGTTTACTTTTAGGCATGATCCATATCCATGGGTTTGTGGGTTACCTGAGTAGGAGTGTGCTTAGAATGCATGTTGTTGAATAAAAAACACAACTAGCAGTGTATAATTGTGACATTACTATTACTTCATGACTTCAAGACATGTTCTCTACTTCAGGTCTGTGAGACATGTTCTTTACTTCAAGTCTGTGAGACATGTTCTTTACTTCAGGGATGTGAGATATGTCCTTTACTTCAAGACTGTGAGACATGTTTTTTTACTTCAGGTCATGGGACACCCATGGCATAGGGGTAGAGTCGCCACTTTGTTACTCCTCTGACTGCTTAGCCTCTCACAGCGTGGGTTTGAGTCCCGTTCGGGGCATAGGTCTTAATGTGAGAAGGTCCTCCAGCTGACTTTCAGTGTGCAAGTGGTTCTACCTGAACATGAGTATGGGGTCTTCCTCCACCAAAAACTTGGACATTGCTAAAATGATCATAAATGGTCGCTGCAGTGTATTTCAATAACAAAACAAAACAATTACTTCACGTCTGTGGTACATGTTCTTAACTTCATGTCTGCAAGACATTTTCTTTACTTCATGTTTGCAAGACATTTTCTTTACTTCATGTTTTCAGGTCTACGAGACATGTTCCACAACCATGTGTTTGTTGGATGTGTGAACCGTGAGCTGAGCCTTATGCAGCATCAGACAAAACTGCTTCTGGTCAACACTAGGAAACTCAGGTGGGTTGGATATTGCATTCTGGAAGCAGTATCAGCTCCTTGACGTTTATTTCTAGTTCAACTTTTTAAAAAATTTAATTTTTCACCTCTAATTAGATAAAAGTTGATACACTTAAATGTATGCTTGATGTCAGCATTTCGTAACTTTGTATTAAATCGGTATCTGCTTGTAAAGCAAATAATTGAAGTGGGTAAAATGTCCTTTGCTGAACAAGATGAATCAAGATTTCATTATTTCACTGTTTTATAATTCCATTTCAGAGTTGATATCTTCATGTTATGAAAATTAGTGAAGAGAGTTTAATGTCTGTTACTTGGTGTGGGTTCGGAAAAAAGTTTGTGAAATGTTTAATCTTGATAAATCAGTTCAACTCTTCACCAGACCTGCAATTGAAGGTTTGAATTATTTACAATTGCAGATCTTTTGGAAAGAACAACACATTTATTTTAAACGAGACCAACAAAAAGCTTTCTGGGAAGAATGAGTATATTTTTAAGGAAAAAAAAAGATTGAAAATTCACTGGGTTTTTTTATTATTGATACATTATGTGACTTATTGATTGTGATGGCGGTAGTGAGTTTATTGGTGATGGTGCTGATAGTGGAATGGTTGTGTTTCTATTGCTGGTGCTGATGAAGATAGTAACCAGATGTTAGTGAGTGAATTGCAGGCTATTAATGAATGTCTGTGTGAGAGTTGTATGCTCAGTTTTCTAAGATAAATGTTTTAGACCTCCAAGCTCCTCAGTTTTCATATCTTGTATTTAGTTTGAAGGCTTTATCTGTGGCATTTTCTTAAGTAGCTGTCAATTTGTGGTCATATCAGGCAATTCGAGAGGAAACTTATGTCAGATGTAAAATTTAAAATTGTAGCCAGAAAATTGCTTTTCTGTATTTTACCTCATTACTTAACTGACATTTATTCGGTGAGATGAAAGCCTGTAAGAAAACACAATTTCTTAAACACAGAGTTACATTGTGTAGTATTTAAGTAAAGGTATATAAGTGAAACACAGGGTTTTATTGTGAATAAATAAAGATATATATCTTACAGTTTTAATTTAAAGGTCTAGTTTAAAGGATTCTCTTTTATTTTTTTTATTGTTTTAAATTGTCAAATTGAACTTAATTTAGCAATAATGTACTTTAATATAATTAGCATTATAGCACATGTTGTGTAAACTTATTGTTTATTTACCAAGGTATTATGGTTTATGTACAGTGCAGGTCCCTGGTTTCACCAAACTTCCTCAACTCCCCCCTCATCCTTAACTTTGAGTTTCTTACCTCAGCTGAGGATCCTCAAAATTAAGTTGAGTGAGGTAGTTTAGTGAAACAGGGGCCTGGTTAGTAACAGGATACAATAAGGTGTGTATTTAGTGGTATAAATGATGCAATATACCTTTAGTAAATGAGTAAATACATTTAATATCCGGTGCAATGAAAGAAGTTGAGATTTAAAAATTTGATCTTCTGATCTATTGTCAAATGAACTTTTTTCATTAAGCTAATTTGACCACTGCAGATACCTGGTACAATGCTGTGTAAAGAAATTGTCATTAAAATCCAATAGTGCAGATCCTGACTGCACCAATCAGGTTTTTCTAGATATATGTTACAATTGGTAATAGGCTTATAAAAAGCAAAATCTGGTTTTATTTTATTGCCTTTGTTTACAATTTTTACAATTGTATGTATAATTTGCTTTTTCTTTTCCACTACGTAAATGACTTGGTTTTAGGGCTGTATTCACTAACCATTCTTAAGTAAGAATTTCTCAAGTCATGGATTTTTATCCACAATAACTTCATTATGTATTTAGCTCATGTCTGTATATTTGCATGACACTTAAACTTTGCTCCTTTTAGCTTAAACGCACATTGAATGTTCATAAATAGGCTTAATTGTGTTGATATGAAAATCGTTTTTGTAATGAGAAAATGCATTTTTTTAAGTGGTGTAGAAGAAAAAGATGATGAATTGGTTGGCATATTTTGTTTACATTTTCCATTACAGTGAGGAGTTGTTTTACCAGTTATTTATCTTCGACTTTGGCAACTTTGGCATCCTGAGGCTCTCTGTAAGTATATGCATGTATACTAAGACACTCTTCAATAACAAGACTAATGTATTAATACTATAAAATGGCAACCAGGCATTTTAGAAACTCTGCAGCAGATAATGCAGATTCTAACATAACTGCCTGTCAGTAGTGTTTGTAAGAATGGAAAGATTGGAGGAGAAAGACGAATATGCAGCATTGCAATAAATAATGAGTGGTAAAAGTATGTGCAACCATGAATATAATGTTTTGGTTAATTGTTGAATATTATCAACTCTATCATGTCAGGTGCTCAAGGTCAGATGTCCTTAGATGACAGCTACATGTGTGGCTGTTACTCTATCTTGCCAAGCAATCAAGAATGAAAGCACTGTGTGTATTTTTAGCTCACCTGAGCACAACGTCCTCAAGGGGAGCTTTTGTGATACCGCTTCGTCTGGTCGCAGGCGTCAAGCATTCGTCGTCTGTCGTCAACATTTAGCTTGTGAACACACTACAGGCCACAGTTTTTATCCAATCTTCATCAAACTTGGTCAGAATGTTTGTCTGCATGAAATCTTGGATGAGTTTGTAACTGGGTCACGTGGGGTCAAAAAGTAGGTCACCAGGTCAAATCTTAGAAAAAGCTTGTGAACACACTAGAGGCCCCATTTATGGTCCAATCTTCACCAAACCTGGTCAGAATATTTGTCTACATGAAATTTTGGATGAGTTCGTTATTGGGTCACCTGGGGTCAAAAAAGTAGGTCACTAGGTCAAATCTTAGCAAAATTCTGTGAACACACTAGAGGCCCCATTTATGGCCCAATCTTCACCAAACCTGGTCAGAATATTTGTCTACATGAAATTTTAGATGAGTTCGTTATTGGGTCACCTGGGGTCAAAATGTAGGCCACTAGGTCAAATCTTAGAAAAAGCTTGTGAACACACTAGAGGCCATATTTATAGCCTAATCTTCATCAAACTTGTTCAGACTGTTTGTCTGTATGAAATCTTGGATGAGTTCATTATTGGCGTCTATTGGGGTCAAAAAGTAGATCACTAGGTCAAATCTAAGCAAAAGCTTGTAAACACTAGAGGCCCCATTTATGTCCCTATCTTCACCAAACTTGATCAGAATGTTTGTCTACAAGAAATCTTGGAGGAGTTCAGAATTGGGTCACATGGTGTCAAAAAAGAGGTCACTAGGTCAAAACTTAGAAAAGGCATGTGAACACACTAAAGGCCACATTCATAGCCTTTACCAAACTTGTTCAGATTGTTTGCCTGAATGAAATCTTGGATAAGTATATTATTGGGTCACGTAGGGTCAAAAAGGAGGTCACTAGGTCACATTTTAGAAAAACCTTGTGAAAACACGTAGAGGCCACATTGATGACCCAATCTTCACCAAACTTAGCCAGAATGTTTGCCAGTATGAAATCTTACATATATTTTGTATGTGGATTCAGTAGGTTACTTTGTAAAATTCTAGAAAATGTTATCAACCCAGTGGCCACACTAATGGTCCAATCTTCACCAAAGATTTCTAAAGTAAATTACTCTTAATTATTTGATGCCAGGTTTTAGCCTACTAAAAGCCTGTGTCATCAGGTAAGCTATTAAGGGCCATCATGGCTCTCTTGTTCCTATTGAACCATGTCAGATTTCCATGCCCAGCTATCAAACTGTATCATGTCATATCACACTGTATCATGTCACATGTTCATGCCCAGCTATCAAACTGTATCATGTCACATGTTCATGCACAGCTGTCACACTGTATCATGTCACATGTTCATGCCCACCTATCACACTGTATCATGTCACATGTTAATGTCCAGCTATCACACTGTATCATGTCACATGTTCATGCCCAGCTATCACACTGTATCATGTCATATGTTCATGCCCAGCTATCACACTGTATCATGTCACATGTTCATTCCCAGCTATCACACTGTATCATGTCATGTGGCCATGCCCAGCTATCACACTGTATCATGTCACATGTTCATGCCCACCTATCACACTGTATCATTTTACACGTTCATGCCCAGCTATCACACTGTATCATGTCAGACGTTTATGCTCAGCTATCACACTGTACCATGTCAGGTGTTCATAAACCAGCAGTCACGCTGTATCATGTCACATGTGTATGCCTAGCTATCACACTGTACCATGTCTGGTGTTCATGAACCAGCAATCACACTGTATCATGCCAGTTGTCCATGCCCACCTATCACACTGTATAATGTCCGGTGTAAATGCTTAGCTATCACACTGACCATGTCAGGTGTTCATGCTCAGCTATCACACTGTACCATGACAGGTGTTCATTCCCAGCTATCACACTGTATCATGTCAGTTGTCCATGCCCACCTATCATACTGTACCATGACAGGTGTTCATGCCCAGCTATCACACACTGTATCATGTAAGGTGTTTATGCCCAGCCATCACACTGTATCATGACAGGTGTTCATGCCCACCTATCACACTGTATCATGTCAGGTGTTCATGCCCAGCTATCACACACTGTATCATGTCAGGTGTTTATGCCCAGCCATCACACTGCAGGATGTCAGGTGTTCATGCCCAGCTATCATACTGTATCATGTCATGTGTCCATGCCCAACTTTCATACTGTGTCATGTCAGGTGACCATGCCCAACTATCGCACTGTGTCATGTCAGGTGACCATGCCAATTATCACGGTGAAGGCAGCACTATATGTATATTTACAACAGGTTGACATTGTTTATGAATAACATAGACTGTTGCTAGGACAATCAAGCTGCAGCCTCGTTTCTTCATTCAATAAAATGCCATCCAATAAAACAGAATAAATTGACTTTTATATCAGGAGATATCAGGACAAATCAGTTGAAGATTTCAACAAACTGTATTTACAGATTAAAATAAGTCTTGCCACTTCATCTTGATTGCCATGGTGTGAGATGTAACACAATTCTTGATGAAATGACAATTGTTTTACTGCTAAAAAATGCTTTGATAAAAATACTGGTTGACAGAAATATTCTGGTATATAACTAAGAAGCCTTACTGGAACCTTGGCAAAAACAATCTGTGGACGATAGATAGTCCTTTGCATAAATATCACATTCATCATGGTGGATCAAGTTACAGGAGATAGAGATCTTATATATTTAATAACACTGGAAAGAGTCACCATCTTGTAACTCCTCTGATGTCTTAGCCTTTCACTGTGTGGATTCAAATGCCATTAGGGACAAAGAACTTAATGTGGGCAGATCATCCAGCTGACCTTTGGTGCGCCATTGGTTCTACCCAGACATTTGTCTGGGATCTCCCAACTGACCTGCGGTGCGCCGTTAGTTCTACCCAGACATTTGTCTGGGATCTCCCGGCTGACCTGCGGTGCACCGTTAGCTCTACCCAGACATTGGTCTCACATCTTCCTCCATTCAAATAGCTGGATGTCGCTATGTTTGTTGTGATGTATTTAGAAAAGATAATTCCACTGGAATTAATCATGATGGTCATGTATCTAAGCGCCTCTTAAATCGTACAGTTTGGGGTCTTTATTGTTGAGGTTCCAGGGATATGGAAATTCTTTTTTAGCTCACCTGAGCACAACGTGCTCAAGGGGAGCTTTTGTGATACCGCTTCGTCCAGCGTTCGTCGTCCGTCGTTCGTCGTCAACATTTACCTTGTGAACACACTAGAGGCCACAATTTTTATCTAATCTTCATGAAACTTGGTCAGAATGTTTGTCTGCATGAAATCTTGGATGAGTTCATTATTGGGTCACCTGGGGTCAAAAAGTAGGTCACGAGGTCAAATTTTAGGAAAAACTTGTGAACACACTAGAGACCACATTTATTGCCCAATCTTCACCAAACTTGGTCAGAATGTTTGTCTACATGAAATCTTGGATGAGTTCGTAACTGGGTCACGTGGGGTCAAAAAGTAGGTCACTAGGTCAAATCTTAGAAAAAGCTTGTGAACACACTAGAGGCCACATTTATAGCCCAATCTTCACCAAACTTAGTCAGAATGTTTGTCTGCATGAAATCTTGGATGAGTTTGTAACTGGGTCACGTGGGGTCAAAAAGTAGGTCACTAGGTCAAATCTTAGAAAAAGCTTGTGAACACACTAGAGGCCACATTTATAGCCCAATCTTCACCAAACTTGGTCAGAATGTTTGTCTGCATGAAATCTTGGATGTGTTTGTAACTGGGTCACGTGGGGTCAAAAAGTAGGTCACTAGGACAAATCTTTGAAAAAGCTTGTGAACACACTAGAGGCCACATTTATAGCCCAATCTTCACCAAACTTGGTCAGAATATTTGTCTGCATGAAATCTTGGATGAGTTCGTAACTGGGTCACGTGGGGTCAAAAAGTAGGTCACTAGGTCAAATCTTAGAAAAAGCTTGTGAACACACTAGAGGCCACATTTATAGCCCAATCTTTACCAAACTTGGTCAGAATGTTTGTCTACATGAAATCTTGGATGAGTTCGTAACTGGGTCACGTGGGGTCAAAAAGTAGGTCACTAGGTCAAATCTTAGAAAAAGCTTGTGAACACACTAGAGGCCACATTTATAGCCCAATCTTCACCAAACTTAGTCAGAATGTTTGTCTGCATGAAATCTTGGATGAGTTTGTAACTGGATAAGTATATTGCATGAAATCTTGGATGAGTTTGTAACTGGATAAGTATATTAGTATAAACACGTAGAGGCCACATTGATGGCCCAATCTTCACCAAACTTAGCCAGAATGTTTGCCAGTATGAAATCTTACATATATTTTGTATGTGGATTCAGTAGGTTACTTTGTAAAATTCTAGAAAATGTTATCAACCCAGTGGCCACACTAATGGTCCAATCTTCACCAAAGATTTCTAAAGTAAATAACTCTTAATTATTTGATGCCAGGTTTTAGCCTACTAAAAGCCTGTGTCATCAGGTAAGCTATTTAGGGCCATCATGGCTCTCTTGTTCCTATTGAACCATGTCAGATTTCCATGCCCAGCTATCAAACTGTATCATGTCATATCACACTGTATCATGTCACATGTTCATGCCCAGCTATCAAACTGTATCATGTCACATGTTCATGCACAGCTGTCACACTGTATCATGTCACATGTTCATGCCCACCTATCACACTGTATCATGTCACATGTTAATGTCCAGCTATCACACTGTATCATGTCACATGTTCATGCCCAGCTATCACACTGTATCATGTCATATGTTCATGCCCAGCTATCACACTGTATCATGTCACATGTTCATTCCCAGCTATCACACTGTATCATGTCATGTGGCCATGCCCAGCTATCACACTGTATCATGTCACATGTTCATGCCCACCTATCACACTGTATCATTTTACACGTTCATGCCCAGCTATCACACTGTATCATGTCAGACGTTTATGCTCAGCTATCACACTGTACCATGTCAGGTGTTCATAAACCAGCAGTCACGCTGTATCATGTCACATGTGTATGCCTAGCTATCACACTGTACCATGTCTGGTGTTCATGAACCAGCAATCACACTGTATCATGCCAGTTGTCCATGCCCACCTATCACACTGTATAATGTCCGGTGTAAATGCTTAGCTATCACACTGACCATGTCAGGTGTTCATGCTCAGCTATCACACTGTACCATGACAGGTGTTCATTCCCAGCTATCACACTGTATCATGTCAGTTGTCCATGCCCACCTATCATACTGTACCATGACAGGTGTTCATGCCCAGCTATCACACACTGTATCATGTAAGGTGTTTATGCCCAGCCATCACACTGTATCATGACAGGTGTTCATGCCCACCTATCACACTGTATCATGTCAGGTGTTCATGCCCAGCTATCACACACTGTATCATGTCAGGTGTTTATGCCCAGCCATCACACTGCAGGATGTCAGGTGTTCATGCCCAGCTATCATACTGTATCATGTCATGTGTCCATGCCCAACTTTCATACTGTGTCATGTCAGGTGACCATGCCCAACTATCGCACTGTGTCATGTCAGGTGACCATGCCAATTATCACGGTGAAGGCAGCACTATATGTATATTTACAACAGGTTGACATTGTTTATGAATAACATAGACTGTTGCTAGGACAATCAAGCTGCAGCCTCGTTTCTTCATTCAATAAAATGCCATCCAATAAAACAGAATAAATTGACTTTTATATCAGGAGATATCAGGACAAATCAGTTGAAGATTTCAACAAACTGTATTTACAGATTAAAATAAGTCTTGCCACTTCATCTTGATTGCCATGGTGTGAGATGTAACACAATTCTTGATGAAATGACAATTGTTTTACTGCTAAAAAATGCTTTGATAAAAATACTGGTTGACAGAAATATTCTGGTATATAACTAAGAAGCCTTACTGGAACCTTGGCAAAAACAATCTGTGGACGATAGATAGTCCTTTGCATAAATATCACATTCATCATGGTGGATCAAGTTACAGGAGATAGAGATCTTATATATTTAATAACACTGGAAAGAGTCACCATCTTGTAACTCCTCTGATGTCTTAGCCTTTCACTGTGTGGATTCAAATGCCATTAGGGACAAAGAACTTAATGTGGGCAGATCATCCAGCTGACCTTTGGTGTGCCATTGGTTCTACCCAGACATTTGTCTGGGATCTCCCAACTGACCTGCGGTGCGCCGTTAGTTCTACCCAGACATTTGTCTGGGATCTCCCGGCTGACCTGCGGTGCACCGTTAGCTCTACCCAGACATTGGTCTCACATCTTCCTCCATTCAAATAGCTGGATGTCGCTATGTTTGTTGTGATGTATTTAGAAAAAGATAATTCCACTGGAATTAATCATGATGGTCATGTATCTAAGCGCCTCTTAAATCGTACAGTTTGGGGTCTTTATTGTTGAGGTTCCAGGGATATGGAAATTCTTTTTTAGCTCACCTGAGCACAACGTGCTCAAGGGGAGCTTTTGTGATACCGCTTCGTCCAGCGTTCGTCGTCCGTCGTTCGTCGTCAACATTTACCTTGTGAACACACTAGAGGCCACAATTTTTATCCAATCTTCATGAAACTTGGTCAGAATGTTTGTCTGCATGAAATCTTGGATGAGTTCATTATTGGGTCACCTGGGGTCAAAAAGTAGGTCACGAGGTCAAATTTTAGGAAAAACTTGTGAACACACTAGAGACCACATTTATTGCCCAATCTTCACCAAACTTGGTCAGAATGTTTGTCTACATGAAATCTTGGATGAGTTCGTAACTGGGTCACGTGGGGTCAAAAAGTAGGTCACTAGGTCAAATCTTAGAAAAAGCTTGTGAACACACTAGAGGCCACATTTATAGCCCAATCTTCACCAAACTTAGTCAGAATGTTTGTCTGCATGAAATCTTGGATGAGTTTGTAACTGGGTCACGTGGGGTCAAAAAGTAGGTCACTAGGTCAAATCTTAGAAAAAGCTTGTGAACACACTAGAGGCCACATTTATAGCCCAATCTTCACCAAACTTGGTCAGAATGTTTGTCTGCATGAAATCTTGGATGAGTTTGTAACTGGGTCACGTGGGGTCAAAAAGTAGGTCACTAGGACAAATCTTTGAAAAAGCTTGTGAACACACTAGAGGCCACATTTATAGCCCAATCTTCACCAAACTTGGTCAGAATATTTATCTGCATGAAATCTTGGATGAGTTCGTAACTGGGTCACGTGGGGTCAAAAAGTAGGTCACTAGGTCAAATCTTAGAAAAAGCTTGTGAACACACTAGAGGCCACATTTATAGCCCAATCTTTACCAAACTTGGTCAGAATGTTTGTCTACATGAAATCTTGGATGAGTTCGTAACTGGGTCACGTGGGGTCAAAAAGTAGGTCACTAGGTCAAATCTTAGAAAAAGCTTGTGAACACACTAGAGGCCACATTTATAGCCCAATCTTCACCAAACTTAGTCAGAATGTTTGTCTGCATGAAATCTTGGATGAGTTTGTAACTGGGTCACGTGGGGTCAAAAAGTAGGTCACTAGGTCAAATCTTAGAAAAAGCTTGTGAACACACTAGAGGCCACATTTATAGCCCAATCTTCACCAAACTTGGTCAGAATGTTTGTCTGCATGAAATCTTGGATGAGTTTGTAACTGGGTCACGTGGGGTCAAAAAGTAGGTCACTAGGACAAATCTTTGAAAAAGCTTGTGAACACACTAGAGGCCACATTTATAGCCCAATCTTCACCAAACTTGGTCAGAATATTTGTCTGCATGAAATCTTGGATGAGTTCGTAACTGGGTCACGTGGGGTCAAAAAGTAGGTCACTAGGTCAAATCTTAGAAAAAGCTTGTGAACACACTAGAGGCCACATTTATAGCCCAATCTTCACCAAACTTGGTCAGAATGTTTGTCTACATGAAATCTTGGATGAGTTTGTAACTGGGTCACGTGGGGTCAAAAAGTAGGTCACTAGGTCAAATCTTAGAAAAAGTTTGTGAACACACTAGAGGCCACATTTATAGCCCAATCTTCACCAAACTTGGTCAGAATGTTTGTCTACATGAAATCTTGGATGAGTTTGTAACTGGGTCACGTGGGGTCAAAAAGTAGGTCACTAGGTCAAATCTTAGAAAAAGCTTGTGAACACACTAGAGGCCACATTTATAGCCCAATCTTCACCAAACTTGGTCAGAATGTTTGTCTACATGAAATCTTGGATGAGTTCGTAACTGGGTCACGTGGGGTCAAAAAGTAGGTCACTAGGTCAAATCTTAGAAAAAGCTTGTGAACACACCAGAGGCCACATTTATAGCCCAATCTTCAACAAACTTGGTCAGAATGTTTGTCTGCATGAAATCTTGGATGAGTTCGTAACTGGGTCACGTGCGGTCAAAAAGTAGGTCACTAGGTCAAATCTTAGAAAAAGCTTGTGAACACACTAGAGGCCACATTTATAGCCCAATCTTCAACAAACTTGGTCATAATGTTTGTCTACATGAAATCTTGGATGAGTTTGTTATTGGGTCTCGTGGGGTCATAAAGTAGGTCACTAGGTCAAATTTTAGAAAAAGCTTGTGAAAACACTTAAGAGGCTACATTGATGGCCCAGTCTTCACCAAACTTGACCATCATGTTTGCCAGTATGAAATCTTACATATGTTTTGAAGTGAGTCATGTGTATTCAGTAGGCTACTTGGTAAAACTCTAGAAAATGTTATCAACCCAGTGGCCACACTAATGGTCCAATCTTCACCAAAGATTTCTCTTAATTACTTAATGCCAGATTTTAGCCTACGTAAAGCCTGTGTCATCAGGTGAGCGATTAAGGGCCATCATGGCCCTCTTGTTATTTCTACTAACTTGTCCATGGGCAAGTAGGCTTTTAAAAATCTACTTGTCATCACATTTAATCAGACTGATATTTATTAATGATAATAGAAATTAGGATATACATCCATTCACTATCTATAGCATATAAAAGACTTGGATAAATTTTTATTAATCTTTAATTATGCATTTAGCCACATTTCGAAGTTATGGATTAGTAATTAAAAAGACCCAGACAAGAGTGGATGACTTTATGATTTTTAATCAGTATTCTACTTCAATATATTTATCATGACTCATGAACAACTTTAACGAAAAAATTTTTTTGTTATATTTTTACAAAATTATATCAAACTCCACTTACTTCCCTTATCATTCATTCTGTCCATGTAAGGGAGATCAATAGCACTTACTCATTAGTATTTTACATTGGTAATTTTCTGGACATGCACAGTCAGAAAGTTTGGTAGTAAACAAATGTACAGTAATATGCTACAGTAAATTTGGTCCATGTTCTTTACTGATTTCGTTCTCAATGTTCGGCGCTGTATGACCTATCAAGCGTTGGTTTGCTGTAAAACCCAAATACAATTCTCAATGTCTTATGGATTTGTTAGAAAAGAACTTAAATTAAAGTGTCATAATATGGAGAGCATTATACAACATTTAGTTGTCCACATATAACTCATGTCAACAATTTCACTTGTCCGTCCTGGGCCAGGCAAATCGGGTTTGGGATTTCAGCACCCCTGGGCTCCTTAAATGATATGGACATAGTTTATAGAGATTTGTTGAAGCAAATCAAAGGTTGTCTTCATTTTTAATGGGTCTGTATTATTGTAGTGGTGATTCTACCTAGGCCTATGTCTGGGATTTTCCTCCACCAAAAGTTATCGAGACCATGATTGTGTCTGTTGCAAAATATAAAGAAAACTAACTGTGATGGCAGGTCATATAACATAAAATATGTTTCCTAGACATAGGTCTTGACAAACCCTGAAACCATGCATCATATTACTGCAGCAATCAGGCTAATGCAAATAGTGTACATCCCATTGGCAGTAAGCTGTATTTCAGTCTGTAAGCATGAAACAGTCAGAATTAAGCAACTGGCATGCATCCCACTGGCAGCTAGCTGTATTTCAGTCTGTAAGCATGAAACAGTCAGACTTAAGCAAATGGCATGCATCCCACTGGCAGCTAGCTGTATTTCAGTCTGTAAGCATGAAACAGTCAGACTTAAGCAAATGGCATGCATCCCATTGGCTGCTAGCTGTATTTCAGTCTGTAAGCATGAAACAGTCAGACTTAAGCAAATGGCATGCATCCCATTGGCTGCTAGCTGTATTTCAGTCTGTAAGCATGAAACAGTCAGACTTAAGCAAATGGCATGCATCCCATTGGCTGCTAGCTGTATTTCAGTCCAAGCATGAAACAGTCAGACTTAAGCAGATGGTGTGCATCCCACTGGCAGTTAGCTGTATTTCAGTCTGTAAGCATGAAACATTCAGTGGTGCAAATGGTGTGCATCCCATTGGCTGCTAGCTGTATTTCAGTCTGTAAGCATGAAACAGTCAGACTTAAGCAAATGGCATGCATCCCATTGGCTGCTAGCTGTATTTCAGTCCAAGCATGAAACAGTCAGACTTAAGCAGATGGTGTGCATCCCACTGGCAGTTAGCTGTATTTCAGTCTGTAAGCACAAAACAATCATGACAGGTAAGTAGTGTGCATCCCTTTGGCAGCAAGCTGATTAGTAGCTGCACTTTTTGCTATGAAGTGTTATCAATACATATTATTGCTTATACAAAAAGTTACAAATAACTGAGAAATAAGTATGTAACAGATAAGGGTTTAAATGGATATGTACACATTGGAGGATTCAAAGGTGATAAAAATTGATTTTAAGAAAAAAGAATTATTAGCTAAGAGAAGAAGCTCTATTTGTTATCTTTCTATGTATTTACTTATAAGTGTGAACATACACAAAATAGTGTTATTTTGATTTTTTTAGCTCACCTGAGCACAACGTGCCCAAGGGGAACTTTTGTGATACAGCTTTGTCTGTTGTCCCTTGTCAACTTTTTGTGAACACACTACAGGCCACAGTTTTTGTCCAATCTTCATCAAACTTGGTCAGAATTTTTGCCTGCATGAAGTCTCGGATGATTTCATTATTGGGTCACTTGGGGTCAAAAAGTAGGTCACTAGGTCGAATTTTAGGAAAAACTTGTGAACACACAAGAGAACACACAAGAGACCACATTTATAGCCCAATCTTCACCAAACTAAGAATATTTGTCTGCATGAAATCGTGGATTTCATAACTGGGTCATGTGGGGTCATAAAGTAGGTCACTTGGTCAAATCTTAGAAAAAGCTTGTGAACACACTAGAGTCAGATTTATGGTCCAATATTCACCAAACTTGATCAGAATGTTTGCCTCTATGGAATCTTGGATGAATTTATTACTGGGTCGCTAGGGTCAATAAGTAGGTCAGTAGGTAAAATCTTTACAAAAGCTTGTGAACATACTAGAGACCACATTTGTAGCCCAGTCTTCACCAAACTTGGTCAGAATGTTTGTCTGCTTGAAATCTTGGATGAGTTCATTATTGGGTCATGTGGGTTCAAAAAGTAGGTGACTAGGTCAAATCAAAAAAAGCTTGTGAACACACTAGATGCCCCATTTATGGCCCAATCTTCACTAAACTTAATCAAAATGTTTGCCCTCGTGAAATCCTAGATTAGTTTATAACTGGGTCTTGAGGGCTCAATAAGTAGGTCACTAGGTCAAATCTTAGAAATAGCTTGTGAACACACTAGAGACCACATTTATAGCCCAATCTTCACCAAACATGATCAGATTGTTTGTTTGCATGAAGTCTTGGATGAGTATATTATTGGGTCACATTGGGTCAAAAAGTAGGTCACTAGGTCACATTTTTAAGAAAACTTGTGAAAACACTTAAGAGGCTTCATTGATGGCCCAGTCTTCACCAAACTTGACCATCATGTTTGCCAGTATGAAATCTTACATATGTTTAGAAGTGGGTCATGTGGTTTCAGTAGGTTACTTGGTAAAATTCTAGAAAATGTTATCAACCCAGTGGCCACACTAATGGTCCAATCTTCAAGATTTCTAAAGTAAATAACTCTTAATTACTTGATGCTAGATTTAAACCTACTAAAAGCCTGTGTCATCAGGTGAGCGATTAATGGCCATCATGGCCCTCTTGTTTCCAAGAATGACTTATTTATTTAAACCATTTAATCAAGTCATGTCACGCTTGTTAAATCCAAAACCATTATATCTTCTTTTTAAAATAGGTCCTATATTTTCAAAAGATGCTTATAGATCTAAATATTCAGCTTGCTTCTTCAAGACAAACTCCACCTATCTCGGGCAATCTCATATCTTGTTATCCAGTAATATATGGCAGTGCAGATGCAATATATGACAGTGTACCGTTGGTACATATGAAGATAATTTATGTAACTAAAAAAAATCAGTTTTGCATAATAAGAATTTACTCTAACACTGTTTTACGGGGTGTTCATTGTATTTGAGACACATTCCTCTGTGCTCACATCTTTACATAGTCTATTCATTTTCTTACAATAGTTTCAGATCTGAACCTATTAAGTAGAAACTGATAGAAAGATATATGAATCTAGACCAACAATCTGCCATTGAAAGTTGTCTGATCAGAACAACAATACAATAATAACAGCAAAAGTCACATTATCAAGATATATCAGTTGGAATCAACAATGTGATATACCTTGCTAATATGTGATGATATAAGGACACATCTAAATCGAGATGTTCAATAAACACATATGGGTTTTCGATTAAACCTGGTCAATAATACCCAGCCTTTGTGAATGTAAGAGATACATGTTTACTTAATTCTGTTACATTAAAGACAGGACTGAGCACCTTCTACCAGGTATATAACAGTAAAGACAGCACTGGACACTTCCTACCAGATTTATAACAGTAAAGGCAGCACTGGACACTTCCTACCAGATAAATAACAGTAAAGGCAGCACGGGACACTTCCTACCACATATATAACACTAAAGGCAACACTGGACACTTTCTACCAGATATATAACAGTAAAGGCAGCACAAGACACTTCCTACCAGATATATAACACTAAAGACAACACTGGACACTTTTTACCAGATATATAACAGTAAAGGCAGCACTGGACACTTCCTACCAGATATATAACAGTAAAGACAGCACTGGACACTGCCTACCAGATATATAACACTAAAGACAGCACAAGACACTTCCTACCAGATATATAACAGTAAAGGCATCACTGGACACTTCCTACCAGATATATAACAGTAAAGACAGCACTGGACACTGCCTACCAGATATATAACACTAAAGACAGCACAAGACACTTCCTACCAGATATATAACACTAAAGACAGCACTGGACACTTTCTACTAGGTATACAACACTAAAGACAACACTGGACACTTCCTACCGAATATATAACAGTAAAGACAGCACTGGACACTTCCTACCAGATATATAACACTAAAGACAACACGGGACACTTCCTTCCTAATATATAACACTAAAGACAGCACGGGACACTTCCTTCCAGATATATAACACTAAAGACAGCACGGGACACTTCCTACTAGATATATAACAGTAAAGGCAGCATGGGACACTTCCTACCAGATATATAACAATAAAGACAACACTGGACACTTCCTACCAGATATATAACACTAAAGACAGCACAAGACACTTCCTACCAGATATATAACAGTAAAGACAACACTGGACACTTCCTACCAGATATATAACACTAAAGACAGCACGGGACACTTCCTGCCAGATATATAACACTAAAGACAGCACAGGACACTTCCTACCAGATATATAACACTAAAGGCAGCACTGGACACTTCCTACCAGATATATAACACTAAAGACAGCACGGGACACTTCCTACCAGATATATAACAGTAAAGACAAGACTGGACACTTCCTACCAGATATATAACACTAAAGACAGCACAAGACACTTCCTACCAGATATATAACAGTAAAGATAACACTGGACACTTCCTACCAGATATATAACACTAAAGACAGCACAAGACACTTCCTACCAGATATATAACAGTAAAGACAACACTGGACACTTCCTACCAGATATATAACACTAAAGACAGCACAAGACACTTCCTACCAGATATATAACACTAAAGACAGCACAAGACACTTCCTACCGGATATATAACACTAAAGACAATACTGGACACTTCCTACCAGATATATAACACTAAAGACAATACTGGACACTTCCTACCAGATATATAACACTAAAGACAATACTGGACACTTTCTACCAGATATATAACAGTAAAGGCAGCATGGGACACTTCCTACCGGATATATAACACTAAAGACAGCACTGGACACTTTCTACTAGGTATATAACACTAAAGACAGCACAAGACACTTCCTACCAGATATTTAACAGTAAAGGCAGCACTGGACACTTCCTACCAGATATATAACAGTAAAGGCAGCACTGGACACTTCCTACCAGATATATAACAGTAAAGACATCACTGGACACTTCCTACCAGATATATAACAGTAAAGGCAGCACGGGACACTTCCTACCAGATATATAACAGTAAAGACAACACTGGACACTTCCTACAAGATATATAACAGTAAAGACAACACTGGACACTTCCTACCAGATATATAACAGTAAAGGCAGCATGGGACACTTCCTACCAGATATATAACAGTAAAGACAACACTGGACACTTCCTACCAGATATATAACAGTAAAGATAACACTGGACACTTCCTACCAGATATATAACACTAAAGACAACACTGGACACTGCCTACCAGATATATAACAGTAAAGACAACACTGGACACTTCCTACCAGATATATAACATTAAAGGCAGCACTGGACTCTTCCTACCAGATATATAACAGTAAAGACAACACTGGACACTGCCTACCAGATATATAACACTAAAGACAGCACAAGACACTTCCTACCAGATATATAACAGTAAAGGCAGCACTGGACACTTCCTACTAGATATATAACACTAAAGACAACCTGGACACTGCCTACCAGATTTATAACAGTAAAGGCAGCACTGGACACTTCCTACCAGATATATAACAGTAAAAGCAGCACTGGACACTTCCTACGAGATATATAACAGTAAAGGCAGCACAGGACACTTTCTACCAGATATATAACAGTAAAGGCAGCACTGGACACTTCCTACCAGATATATAACAGTAAAGACAACACTGGACACTTCCTACCAGATATATAACAGTAAAGGCAGCACGGAACACTTCCTACCAGATATATAACACTAAAGACAACACTGGACACTTCCTACCAGATATATAACAGTAAAGGCAGCACAGGACACTTTCTACCAGATATATAACAGTAAAGGCAGCACTGGACACTTCCTACCAGATATATAACAGTAAAGACAACACTGGACGCTTCCTACCAGATATATAACACTAAAGACAGCACAAGACACTTCCTACCAGACATATAACAGTAAAGGCAGCACGGAACACTTCCTACCAGATATATAACACTAAAGACAACACTGGACACTTCCTACCAGATATATAACACTAAAGACAGCACAAGACACTTCCTACCAGATATATAACAGTAAAGACAACACTGGACACTTCCTACCAGATATATAACACTAAAGACAATACTGGACACTTCCTACCAGATATATAACACTAAAGACAGTGCTAGACACTTTCTACAAGGTATATAACAGTGAAGACAGCATGTTGGCCACTTTCTAGCAGGTTAAAAAACACTATGATTTTTAGCTGTTAACTTGACTTTTCTATTGTGAAGTAATGGTGTTTTATTTTTGGAAACATTGGCAGATTGCTAGATTGCTGTGTGCAAGTATTGTCACACATGTATTTATGTCTCAATAACCAGACCAGGGACTGGATTGAAAATTTACATATATCCTGCTACTGATCATACCTACTGGTTAAATCAAGTTTGAAAGTTCAAGTTTTAATTTTCTAATAAATATGACCCTGGGTTGATTTAGGAAATCTTGGTGCATATACATATAGTTTTTATTTGTGCAAGTACTGCGATTAATCAGTGCATAGGTTAGAATGGAAATTCCCTCACCTATCAAAATAATCAAATTATAATTGCAGATTTAAGTTCTGTCAGGCTAACATCATACTGTCAAGCACTAGATAAGTTGAGTGTGCCATCTAGTACTCTCTTGTTACAAGATTATTGTGTTGAATCACAACCAGTCACTGGAATTTTGCAATGTTCATAAGCTTTTTAGCAACATGATCAGTAGCTTTTAATACAAATCTATTGGCAAGGAAACGAAATTAAAATTCAGGAAAATTTTAAAGTATCAACGTGCATTAAAAAAAAGCAGATTACTCTTTGATCTAGAAGATTCTGCATAATAATAAAACTTAGTTCACCTTGCGACTAGCGACAGATTATTTGCCATGCATCTTGATATATGCTATTCGTTGGGAAAATTACCAAATGCATATGGTAATATTTACTGAAAATCTGATAAATTATTTCAAAATACCGCTTTATGCACTGTTGTAGATTGAAAGAGACTTTCAAAAGATGCAAAGCTCATGCTGAATTCCAGGTTTTGTGAATACAGTTCTTTTGAGGTCCTTCTGATAAAGTTTTAATCATTTGTATTGCTAACATGGGATTCTGCATTCAATTAATATTTACATTATTGGGTCGAGCTATTTCTGGTTGGGAAGATTTCTAAAGAAGAAAACAACTGAAAATGTGCATATTTGTATGCTGTGGATTGTCATTATAATTGAAGTGGTTCATAATATTGCTGGAGCACTAGATGTCCTCATTGTGATGTGCATTCTAATTATTACTTCAGTTTGCTGCATTACATTTGCTTTGCCACAATTTTTATAATTTCTTTTCTGTTTTCTCTTTTGTTATGACAGGCATACTAATTGTTACCTTAATGTAATCCAGAATATCGCTGCATTCCATAGTTCTGTGTACCTATGTGTGCAACCAAGCCTACAGTATATTAAAATAATTCATTCACTGTTGTTATTGATAAGTTTATGTTTTATTAATCTGATAGTGTAAATATTTTGAAGATTTTTATAACTAAATTAGAAAATCATGTTTTGTGTTAGAATGTCTTAATGCGGTGTATTTTAAATGGAATATTACTGGTGGTACTTGTATATCTCTAATTCAAGCAAAGGGCAGTGTTTATTTGAAGTCCCCCTTGAGTGTTTATAGAGACCAGGGCACAATTGTGAGCATTGGTATGACATAACATATAATGATAACAACAACAGGGCACCCATAGCATTGTGGTGGAGTCGACAACTTGTAACTCTACTAACTGCTGAGCCTCTAACCATGTGGGTTTGAGCCCCAATCAGAGTGAAGGACGTAATGTGGAAAGATCTTCCAGCAGACCTGCGGTGCTCCGCTGGTTCAGCCCAGACATTTATCAGGGGGTCTTCCTCCACCAAAAAAGCTGGATGTTGCTTTAACCCTAAGCTTGCTACATTAGTTAATAACCCAGACTAATTTTAAGTCATCTTCTTTACATTGACATGCAAAAGAGCCTAGACATATTGCCATGGATGCAGCAGCAAATAGTATAGATTCTGATCAGACAATATGGAGCTGGGTGATCTGGATCTACATTTGATTTGCCAAAGTTGTATAAATGTGTTAATGTTGCAAGCTAAGGGTTAATAACCATAATAGTTCACTTTAATCGACGTGACATACAATTGATGTCATCTCTCATTTAATGATGTCATGACTACCAGGAAGGTAAATTGAACAACATTTACTGACACATTTATTTTTAATAATTTTTACTGGCACTACACACGCACTAAATGCGCTGGCACTACAGAGCTTATCCTGCAAATAGTGTGCAGATTGGTTTTAACTAAGTTAAACATAGAGAGTAAAAATTAGTCATTTGTCACAAAAATGAAATGCTTTTATCACAATCATAGATAGATATTGTTGATGATTTAAATAACTGTTTTTTAACATTACTTAACCAACCAGTACATCAAGTGGATACAATATTTCTATGATACCCTTTTCAAGTATCGGAAGTGTAATGTAATCTTCTATAATGCTGTTGGAAATGAACTATACACACAGTACAGTGTTTTAAGAAAAACTAGATTGGGTACAGATATACCACATCTTTTATCTCCCCTGAGCACAATTTGCTCCAGGGGAACTTTTTGTATACCCCTTCATGCATGCTGCAGCTCAACAATTTGCCAACACGGTACAGTTTTGATCCAGTCTTCACCAAACTTGGTCAGAATATTTGTTAGTATGAAATCTTGGATGAGTTTTGTAACTGGATCGTGTGGGATCAGAAAGTTTGTGACTAATTTATTAAACAACCTGTAACAACCCTGAAAGATTTCATTGGACTGTTAATTCACAGAACTTTCACCAGAATCTTGGTCTTGATGAGCTCCTGTTTGCAAGGATTTGCTAAAAAAATAGCATGTGACCACTAGATACTTAAGTCTTTATAGTGTTCATTTAGTTACATGGTGAGATTTGAATTCTTTTCTGACAGCAGGTTCCTCAGTTGAACCATGTTGGCCCATTATGGCTCTATTTTTTGTATAATTAACTCTAATAATCTGTTTCTATAGTTTACTGTAACATATTTAATTAATCAGAACCAAGGACTACTTTTAAATATCCTCCAATAAGCTTTGCCTCAGCTGTCAAAATCTTCAATTCTAAATTGCCACTGCTAAACAGATACCCCACATTTATTCATTTGTTTTTTCCTTGCAATGGAGCAGGCTACAAAATGGGGAAGCATCATGAAACCTTAATTGTAAGAAAGTTTGACATAACTTATTGCCTCACTAATTAAACTTACTTCATAAAAATACAAAATATTAATCAATGTTATAACACACAGTAAGACATTTGTGACATAAACTGTCTACTTTGGGAGATTTAAGAAAGGTGTTGGTGAAATGGAAGCTGGAATGCCTCCTTAAAACTAAGAACTGGGTCATGAGATAAATTTTACATTGTCATTTATGCCCAATCTCCATTTTGGCAGGCCTAAAATTTACTAATTTAGGACTTGAATACTTGAATTTCCTCTGTTACAGGAGCCTGCCCCAATCTATGAGTTGGCCATGATGTCCCTGGAGCTTGAAGAGAGTGGATGGACGGAGGCAGATGGACCACGGGGCGACCTCGCATCTTACATCGTTGACTTCCTCAAGTCCAAGGCAGAGATGCTCCAGGATTATTTCTCCATAGAGATCAGTGAGGTACTAGTCGTAGTGGGGCCATAGTTAGAGGTCTTCATGTCTAAGTATCTGTTGTTAATAGGCCAATAAGATGTTTTAAATACCTACAGTGATCACCAGGTAGGTACTAGCTATAGTGAGGCAGTATTTATAGAGCTTCATGCCCAAGTTTCAGTTTTAAATATTCTAGTAAGATGTTTAAAGTCATATATGGCTTTAGAATGGATCTTAAACTTCTGCCTATATGTTCTTGTAGTACAAATGCTTAGGTGCTCAAAATAAGTATAATAAAAGTTTATTTTTCTCACTAACAAAAAAAAACAACAACAACTAAATCCTTACTTTCAATTACGTCGCCATAGTTAATCATAGACAATAATTTTCATTGGATATTTCCATTAAACAATCTGAAAGAGCTGATCTCTAGATTTCTGGGGTTCCATCATTGAGTTAATGATCTTTTTCTTTCTGAATAAGACAAAGCTGGCCTTCCACTCTATCGAGCTGGACTTCCTTTGTCTGCCGTTGTTATTTACGAATTATGGGACATGGACAACACTAAATGCGGGTCATGGGATGATACAAACACTTACATAACTGATCAGAACATTTTGGGCTTAAATTTGAGTAATTTAAAATCTTTTATGACTGACTTATTTGAAATAATGATAACTACTATGGACAAACAGCCATTACATATGTCATATAATGTATCTGAAACATTTGCACGGAATTTGATGATGAAATTCTATACCAAATATAACTTTACCCACAGTGATCTGTGGGATACCAGCTGTAGTTGGGCAATACGTCAATGACTTTATGCCCATGTCAGTTTTTATTATGCTTCTAAGGTGTTTAAATACTTAATGAGATCAGTGAGATTTAGGCTTTCATTGGGCTGTTACATAAAAAGCAAAACAGCCAGAAAACAATAAAACAGATTTTTTTTTATGATTCAAATTTTATTTGGAGATATAACACGTGGCCTGCAGAAAGCAATAACATTAAACTGTTATCTTGATTATTATAAATTTATAATGCTTAGGCAAATGGCATAGATCCAGGTTCTTAGCTTCCTGCAGGTAGCAATCTTATCAGGGTCTTTTCTGGTTGTGGTTAAGTCTTTATTGATAGACATGTTTACTATGTTATTATTATTACTCAACCATCAATATAAAGAGTTTTCTGTGCCTCTGTCTATATAACCAATACAGTGCAAGTGTGTTGCTCCTTGGGAAGGGTTTGGGCTTGTCACTCTGTCAGCTTTGAATTCTGCTCTGTGCAACAAATCTTTTCAGGCTATGATTTGTTACAGCTGTTAGTGGTTAAAACTGGGGAATGTTAGCAAAAAACTCAGTATTAAAGATTGGTTTCAACAAAGATTAAAACCCAGCATCATTTGAAGCATAAAATGTTGTGCTCTGCCAGCTGATGTCCACTGTGTTAGTGGTTCTATCAGGATACAGTAACAACTTTCTAGAGGAACACCTGACTGAAAAGGGCAATTCACTAAAAGGGACACTTTTCTTTTCTTATTTATTTCCTTGCGTCCACGCTGAAGAAAAAAGACCACCTTTCTACCTATGACACTTATTTCAGTGTCAATTATCCAAGTCACACCTTATCTAATCCTTTTTAACACGGACATGACCAGGTGAGAGTTGCCACCTTTCACTTTGACTGAAAATGTTGTTTACACTTAGGTAGTCTGGAGTTGTTATCTTATTGACAGTGTGATTTAAACATATTGTCTCTAGCTTATAAATGACAATGACTTATGATAAGAAAAAAATATAAATTGTCATCAGTTAATCAATCTAGAGCTTAAATTGAAAAATTATCTTCAGAAAAAATATGACACCAGAGAGTCACATTCAACACACATATAAACTTATATAACTTTACTGCATAGATAAGAGAAACAATGCACTTTAAACTTATTGTCTCTAAATTTATTTCTATTAATTAAAATCTTGATTATTTGAGCAATGACATTACTGATTAGCAGTATGAAAAGCCTGTATGGAATATAATCTTTTATTACAAAAAGCAAAATGATTTACTGAAAGGGTTGTCATCAGGTTTTATGTTTTCATTACAATTAATGTTGTTATTGTTGTTGTTGGTGGTGGTGCTGCTGCTGTTGTTGTTGTTATTATTATGATTATTATGATTATTATTCAAAGTAAAAAGAAAATGGTCTGATTTATAGTCTGCCGATGTAATGGAAAATTACAGTGTTATGTGCCACTATGATATAAATTTGTTCCGAATATTTGAATATTATTTGAATACACGTAACGAATATTCGAATATCATTTTGGGATTCGATTTACATCCCTAATATTCAGCCTTCTTTCCAGTTTTACCCTCAGGTCATTGGGTATATTCCACATTTAAACAATTCCTTAAAAAAGAACATTCAGGAAATAAGACACTTCAAGCGATGACTTAAGTAGAGCAAGTTAATGACACAATATGTCAAAAACTGAAATGTGATTTTTTTTCAAATCTGATGCAAATGAACAAATTTCAGAAAAGAAATCTAAAATCAATGAAACTAAATGTTGATTATAAGCAATGAGATCAAATAATAATAAGAAGAAGATAAAGAAGGAGAATAGCAACCCCATAAAGACAAAAAGTGTAGATAAAAGAGAGCAATTTGAATAGTCATAGTTATGATTATAATAATCAGCCAGTCACAATCCTTATGACTATAGAACTGCTGTCAAACATATGGCACTAGGAAGTCAGTTGCATGACCTGAATTATCCTCACAGGTACCCATTTATACACCTGGGTGGAGTGGAACAATTTGAGATAAATGTCTTGCTCAAGGAAATAGCGCTGGCCCAAACCATGGACCCGTGATACCGAGTCTTGTCCTACTACTGGATTATCGACTAAAATATATTAGTGTGATGTATTTACATGGAAACAAAAAACTTTCATTGTATGTACATGGAAACAAAAAACTTTCATAAAAGATTCAAACCAGTCATAAAAATCATTGCTTTGTGATCACGTGCCAGTTTGCAGTGTCATTTAAATCATCCATCATTCAACAGTGAATGCAAGAGCAGTTGTTGGTGCAGATTTGTCCCCCTTACTATGCTTACGTTTCTTATTAACCCGTACTCTATCTTCATCCATTTCTTACATAAGCAGGTGATTGTGCCCAGATGTATGGCTGCCAACTCTCAGCAAATAGTTCAGATCCTGATCAGACAGCTTGAGCCAGTTGGTCTGGATCTGTAATATTTGCCTTACCCTGGACACAAATGTGCCAACAATGAGGTCGATTTTTATTAAGTCTCTTTAATGTGTACTTTATGTAAATTATTATTCATAAATTTACCTGAATGCCATCAAATGAATAGCAACATTTCTAAGTGTATGATTTGTGTATGAATTCTGATTACAAAATATGCATAAATGTTTCCAATAAATGATATATTATTCAAAAAATGAAGATTTCAGTAGCACTTTGCATAATATAGTGTAACTAGACGTTTGTTATATTTCTGGGTGAGTGCTTATCTGCATTAACCATTCTCCACTTTGTTCAGGGTATTGTTGCCAGAGAGAAGCTACGTGCTAACTGATGCATTTTCCTGCACTATTTCAAAGTTGTGTAACTGGTTATGACAAGCCAATGTATAATTACAAAGGCAAAAATCGAAGTATCCTGCAGTAAATTGACCTGATACAATTTCAAGTGATAAACTTGCATCCCACTATAAACCTTTGTAATGTGGTCAACAAGTGGAGGTAATCCAAAACCAGAACCATCTTTTATTTTCAGCTCACCTGAGCACAGTGTACACAAGGTTAGCTTTTCTGATAACGCTTCGTCCATCTCCTTCTTGCGGCATCAACATTTAGCTTGTGAACAAACTAGAGGCCACATTTTTTATCCAATCTTCATCAAACATAATCTGAATGTTTTGCGTAAAATCTTGGTTGAGTTCATTATTGGGTCACCTGGGATCAAAAACTAGGACAAAAGGTCAAATTTTTATGAAAAACTTGTGAACTCACTAGAGACCACATTTACAATCCAATCTTCACCAAACTTGGTCAGAATGTTTGCATGAAATATTGGATGAGTTTGTTATTGGATTACGTAGTCAAAAAATAGGTCACTAGATCAAAACGTAGAAAAAGCTTGTGGACACACTTGAGGCCACATTTATGGCCCACTCGTCATCAAACTTAGTCAGAATGTTTGATTGCATGAAACCTTGAATGAGTTCATTAATTGGTCACTTGGGATCAAAAAAAGGTCATTAGGTCAAATCTAAGCAACAGCTTGTGATTACGTTAGAGGCCACATTTATGGCCCAATCTTCATCAGACTTGGTCAGGATGTTTGTCTGTATGAAATCTTGGATGAGTTCGTTATTGGGTCACGTAGAGTAAAAAAGTAGGTCACTAAGTCAATTTTTTTAAAGCTTGGGAACACACTAGAGGTCCCATTTATGGCACAATCTTCACTAGACTTGATCAGAATGTTTGCCTGCATAAAATCTTGGATGAATTTCTAACTGGGTCACATTGGGTAAAAAGTAGGTCACTAGGTCAAATCTTAGAAAAAGCTTGTGAACACACTAGAGGCTACATTTTTAGCCCAATCTTTACCAAACTTGGTCAGAATGTGTGTTTGCCTGAAACCTTGGATGAGCTCATTTTTGGGTCGCATCTTGTCAAAAAGTAGGACACTAGGTCAAATCTAAGAAAAAGCTTGTGAACACTCTAGAGGCCACGTTTATAGACGAATCTTCACTAAACACTGCCAGAATGTTTGCCTGCTAGAAACCTTGCGTGAGTTTGTAACAAGGTCACCTCGTGTCAACAACTAGGTAACAAGGTCAAATTTTAGAAAAACCTTTTGAAAACACTTACAAGCCACATTGATGGCCCTATCTTCACCAAACTTAACCAGAATGTTTGCCAGTATGAATTCTTACATATGTTTTAAGGTGGGTCATTTGGATTCAGTAGGTTACTAGGTAAAATTCTAAAATTCTAGAAAACGTTATCAGCCCAGTGAACACTTTAATTGTCCAATCTAATGGTCAACTCTTAATTACTTGATGCCAGATATGAGCTTACTAAAAGCGTGTGTCCTCAGGTGAGCAATTAATGGCCCTCTTGTTCTTTATGGTTAAAAAAGGCCAAACTTTTTTTTTTCATTTTTTACCTCATGTGTTATGCATAGTAGTCCCCAGACTTATGTCTAGGAAGAACCACCAGCATATAGCTGAATGGGATTTAAATCCAAACAGTGAGGGGCTGAGGTGTTACAAAATGGTGACTCTAACAGATAGACCATGGGCATCCCTCTGTTTTATGATAGACAGTATTTTCACTATTTTGTGTTTTACAGAAAGGAGAGTACTGTTGTTAACACTATTAATAGTTCTGGACATCTACATGGCAGACTTGTATTTTGTGATGTTAAAGTAAAGGCAGCACTGCTCTGTTTTACAGAAAGGAGAGTTGCTGACACTACCACTGGTACTGGACAACTACGTACCAGACTTGGAGGGAATGCCTATGTTGATGTTGCGACTAGCCACGGAGGTAAGGACTATACATATTCTGATTAGCACAAATTTATCATGTTTAGGCAATTAGTGTAAAAGTTGATCAGGGATCTGTCTAAGCAGGATCTGCTCTGTGTGCTGCTTAGTTTTGAACAGAACCAAGTAAGTTGTGAGCAGAAAACTTAGGAATTGAGCATTGGTAAATCACAAATGTAACCTTGTAAATGTTTGAGAGAATATACCTTCACCTGTTTCAGTATGAAAATCTAAAGTACTTGTATCAACACTTGTACTGTGAATAGTAACAAAAATACAAAGAAATATTATTGAGAGAGAAAAGTGTACATTATGAGACATTATTACATGGTGCATGTACAAATACATTTCACCTATGAAGTAAATAACATTTTTTGTAAGTCCAGTTTCAAATAACATTAAACACATTGTTTTTTGTGGCAGTGTAAAATATGGCTGTCAGCATAGACTGGACACATTTTTGTGTCGCCTGAAAAGGAGACATATAGGGATTACTTTGTCGGCGTCTGCGTCCGGATTTCCTTGTCCGTAGCCTAACTTTGTCACCGTAAGTCCAAATGACTCCAAACTTAGTATGCATGTTTCTGGCAATAACTTGAAGTGCAGTGCACAAGAACCATAACTCTACCTTGTTCCGTTTTTTAATTATTCCCCGTTGATTTTTATAGAGCATTTCTTGTCCGGAGTGTAACTTTGTCATCTTAGGTCTAAATGACTCCAAACTTGGTGTGCATGTTTCTTGCAATGACTCAAAGTGCAGTGCACAAGAACGGTAACTCTACCTTCTTCTGTTTTTTAGTTATTCCCCTTTGATTGATTTTATAGAGCATTTTTTGTCCGGAGTGTAACTTTGTCACCGTAGGTTCAAATGATTCCAAACTTGGTATGCATGTTTCTGGCAATGACTCAAAGTGCAGCACACAAGAACCATAACTCTACCTTGTTCCGTTTTTGAATTATTCCCCTTTGATTGATTTTTATAGAGCATTTCTTGTCCTGAGTGTAACTTTGTCACCGTAGGTCCAAATGATTTCAAACTTGGTATGCATGTTTCTGGCAATGACTCGAAGTGCAGCACACAAGAACCATAACTCTACCTTGTTCCATTTTTGAATTATTCCCCTTTGATTGATTTTTATAGAGCATTTCTTGTCCGGAGTGTAACTTTGTCACCGTATGTCCAAATGACTCCAAACTTGGTATGCATGTTTCTGGCAATGAATCAAAGTGCAGTGCACAAGAACGGTATCTCTACCTTCTTCTGTTCTTTAGTTATTCCCCTTTGATTGATTTTATAGAGCATTTCTTGTCCGGAGTGTAACTTTGTCACCGTAGGTCTAAATGACTCCAAACTTGGTATGCATGTTTCTGGCAATGACTCGAAGTGCAGGGCACAAGAACCGTAACTCTACCTTGTTCCGTTTTTTAATTATTCACCTTTTATTGATTTTTATAGAGCATTTCTTGTCCGGAGTGTAACTTTGTCACTGTAGGTCCAATTGACTCCAAACTTGGTATGCATGTTTCTGGCAATGACTCAAAGTACAGTGCACAAGAACCGTAACTCTACCTTCTTCTGTTTTTTAGTTATTTCCATTTAATTGATTTTTAGTGCATTTCTTGCTAAGGGCATAACTTGTTGTGCATGTTTTTTGCAATGAGACAATTAAAAGGTTTTTATTATATGCGAATTTTTTGCAAATACATTGCTTAAATCTGTACACCAAATAACTAATTAACATTTTTTATGTCGACTAACAAAATTTTCATCAGGCGACACGTCCGACTCGCGGAGTTTTAGTCTATTTTTAGACCTGATTCAAAGTTATATATGTTAGACCTGTTTAAACAAGTTGTGAAAGTCATTTTTATCTGCAATGCATAGCACAAGGTACAACAATAGTTTATTAATGAACCTGCTCATTCTTAATGAACCTGCCCTTGCAAGAACACAGCAGTCCAATCTTCTCACTAAAGCATGGTCTTACTATACTGATGTACAGTGATAGTGTTTTTCTCTTTCATAGGAAAAGAGTCTATCAATTTTATGTAATAAATTATAGATATAAATTGATTGTCACATAAATCCATTATAAATGTTTTAAAATAAACTGTTTATATGGATAACTTATCTTAAATACCCCTTCAAGCTGTTATCATTGTTGCCCTGGTATCAGATTTCTTTATGATAGCAGAACATTATTATAATAAGATGATTATCTCTTATCATGTAACTTCAACAACTTCATGCAAAGAGAACCAGAATTATTGATAGAGATTCTGCATCAAAAACTGCAGATCCCAATCAGAAAACTCTCACTGGATCTACACTGTTTGGCTAAGCCTGGTCAGCCAGTTCTCACAGGATCTACACTATTTGGCTAGGCCTAATCAGCCAGTTCTCACTAGATCTACACTATTTGGCTAGGCCTAATCAGCCAATTCTCACAGGATCTACACTATTTGGCTAAGCCTGGTCAGCCAGCACTCACTGGATCTACACTATTTGGCTAAGCCTGGTCAGCCAGCACTCACTGGATCTACACTATTTGGCTAAGCCTGGTCAGCCAGCACTCACTGGATCTACACTATTTGGCTAAGCCTGGTCAGCCAGCACTCACTGGATCTACACTATTTGGCTAAGCCTGGTCAGCCAGCACTCACTGGATCTACACTATTTGGCTAAGCCTGGTCAGCCAGCACTCACTGGATCTACACTATTTGGCTAAGCCTGGTCAGCCAGCTCTCACTGGATCTACACTATTTGGCTAAGCCTGATCAGCCAGCTCTCACTGGATCTACACTATTTGGCTAAGCCTAATCAGCCAGTTCTCACAGGATCTACACTATTTGGCTAAGCCTGATCAGCCAGCTCTCACTGGATCTACACTATTTGGCTAAGCCTGATCAGGCATCTCTCATTGGATCTACACTATTTGGCTAAGCCTGGTCAGGCATCTCTCATTGGATCTACACTATTTGACAAAGCCTGATCAGCCAACTCTCATTGGATCTACACTATTTGGTTAAGCCTGGTCAGGCATCTCTCATTGGATCTACACTATTTGGCTAAGCCTGGTCAGGCATCTCTCATTGGATCTACACTATTTGGCTAAGCCTGGTCCGGCATCTCTCATTGGATCTACACTATTTGGCTAAGCCTGGTCAGGCATCTCTCATTAGATCTACACTTTTTGGCTAAGCCTGGTCAGGCATCTCTCATTGGATCTACACTATTTGGCTAAGCCTGGTCAGGCATCTCTCATTGGATCTACACTATTTGGCTAAGCCTGATCAGCCAACTCTCATTGGATCTACACTATTTGGCTAAGCCTGGTCAGGCATCTCTCACTGGATCTACACTATTTGGCTAAGCCTGGTCAGGCATCTCTCATTGGATCTACACTATTTGGCTAAGCCTGGTCAGGCATCTCTTATTGGATCTACACTATTTGGCTAAGTCTGGTCAGCCAGCTCTCACAGGATCTACACTATTTGGCTAAGCCTGGTCAGGCATCTCTCACAGGATCTACACTATTTGGCTAAGCCTGATCAGCCAGTTCTCATAGTATCTACACTATTTGGCTAAGCCTGGTCAGCCATCTCTCACTGGACCTACACTATTTGGCCAACGCGGATAAGTTCTTGCTCAACAAATAATTAAAAGACCATATTACAAGTTGCATAATGAAACCTTTTATAATAATATTGAAACATGTAAAACTAAAACAGCCTCTCAGCTCACCTTTCTCCCATGCATAAAAAAACAGAAATTATAATTGACCTATACAGTTTTTGATGGGGAAAAAAATGCACAAATTGTATTGTAATAGCTATTTATTAGGTAATTGATTTTAACCAGAGGGCTTTAGTTCCTGATAACTAGTTAACAACAAATTTTAACAGTAATGTAATATTTTGAGCCTTAGGCTGTTTATAGCATTGTTCAATCTATTGTTCTTGCTTTCTTTATCGCAAACAGGTTTTTAATGGCATCGTTGCTCAGAGGGCAAAGAAGACAATTTTGAATGTTTTGAATTTTTTATATTGGCTTCAAAATTATTATCATGAGTTTAAGAATCATAGATACATAAAATAAACATCTTAGTTGCTGTAGTTATCATAGATACACAAAATAAACATCTTAGCTGCTGTAGTTATCATAGATACACAAAATAAACATCTTAGCTGCTGTAGTTATCATAGATACACAAAATAAACATCTTAGCTGCTGTAGTTATCATAGATACACAAAATAAACATCTTAGCTGCTGTAGTTATCATAGATACACAAAATAAACATCTTAGCTGCTGTAGTTATCATAGATACATAAAATAAACATCTTAGCTGCTGTAGTTATCATAGATACATTAAATAAACATCTTAGCTGCTGTAGTTATCATTTAATATATGTTTTATTCATAAATCACCAACGACAACACATTGCAAGTAAAGTCCCTATGGACATGTAGAGGAATCCGAGCTATTTTGACGAAATTATTGCACTAGATTTATCTTTTTGAATATGTTAATGGCTTCAAAGTGAAGGGCTTTCATCTTGCGAAGGTCTGGTCATAGCTTAGCAAATGTATAAAATGCATAAAACCACACAATTTACATTGAGAATACTTTCCTTTTAAAAATTGCCTCACTATCGATTCACATGATATATATATTTGAGATATATTTATCATGCAAGTTTTTGGAGCGTGGCTAGGTTTTTGAGCTTTAAATAGCTGACAATATGAATAATTAAATTGAAAACAGTTTTGACTCATTGATCTCCTAACGTAATGACAACACAATCTTGTCAAAATAATCAGTTATACCATACAATAAACTGTTCAGAGGTAATGTTTTTAGCCATTAATCATTTATGTTCTTTTTTATGGATTTTTTCCCTACCTTTTTTTCAAACAAATTTGACTTTCAGCACTTGTAGTCAGGCAAATAAGAGCATGTTAATGGGTTGGAAATATTAATAAATCAATTTTTTAAAAAGCCACAGTGGCAATTACCCATTAACAAGGTTTCGCTTGCATTTCTTAACAAAAGGTGCAGTTACAACAAAAGATTTCAACCTGTCAGCCATAACTATTTATATGACATGTGCTTCAGAGGCACAGCTGCTAACCTTAAATATTAAAATACATTCTTTTATTGCAAACAAAATGTCTGACATTGTTTTTGTCTTGTAACCTGACATTTGACACTTCGATTAAACTGATATTTTTATGTCAGCAGATTGAGAGTTTATTAATATTCACCGGAACAATTAAATGCATTACAATGACATTACTTGCATGCCAGATGTTGCAAGTAACAGTGCATTGTCATTATGGGGCACTGTTTGCCTACTGAGCACATATAAATAAAACACAGTCAAATATTATAGACCCAGATTAGGCTGATCTTGGAGCAGACGATCAGGATCTACCCTTTATTTCTTTGTCAGTAGATATTGTAAACTGTGCATGAAATTCTGAGCAGAAAACTTAGAGTATGGGAACTTTGTCACCAAAAATGGAGCACGGTAAGGGTTTAGGATTCACAAAGAAGTCCTGGAATACACCATGCCTGACTACAGACTGAAGATAGACAAATAGGCAATAAAGAATTCCTGGAGTACACCATGCCTGACTACAGACTGAAGATAGACAAATAGGCAATAAAGAATTCCTGGAATACACCATGCCTGAATACAGACTCCAGATAGACAAATAGGCACTTAAAGAAGTCCTGATATACACCATGCCTGATTACAGACTCCAGAACGGCAAATAGGCACTTAAAGAAGTCCTGATATACACCATGCCTGATTACAGACTCCAGAACGGCAAATAGGCAATAAAAGAAGTTCTGGAATACACCATGCCTAAATGCAGACCCTTGATAGGCAATTAAAATCATCCTGGAATATACCATGTCTGACTACAGACTTCAGATAGACAAGTAGGCGATTAAAAGTGTCCTGGAAAAGATCATGTTGGAATACAGACTGCAGATAGGCAAATAGGCGATTAAAAAGTCCTTATTGTAAAGAAAGATCTATGATACATTGGATCGGTGGTGTCAACCTTATGAACAAGTCTTTTCTATCAAACTGCAAATGAAGCTAGGAACAAAAGAGGTCACAAGTGTCCTACGCTCATGGCGACTGAGCTGGTATGGGCATATCCAACATGCTACTTCATATATCAACACAGTCACTAGCCTAGCAATTCCTGGCTGCAGAGGTCATGGGAGACCAAGAATGACATGATCAAAATATTTCAAGAGTGACTTGAAAGTGTGCGATTTGTCCAGCAATGATCTGCTGAACAGAGTTGAATGGAGAGCTGGTGTAAGACACTAGCCACCTGCTGCCTACCCCAGACGCTGGGGACAACCGCAGCAAGTAAACTAAAATCTGGATCAGACAGACAAAATTGTGTCCTTATGCCCATTCAACTTTTTCATATAGTGTGTTGTATTGCATTTTCTGTTCTACATATATTAAGTTTACAGAACCAATATTTTATGAAAACTTGACCAATAAAAGAAATTGGGGCCAGTATGGAAAAGAAAGCAAATTGACTTGCTGATGCAACAAGGACACTATAGAAAAACAGGACTTTCATGGAAAAGAAACAATTTGATAAGCTGACAATGACAACAAACTCTCCTGCATTCTAAGGTCATTCATTTTACTGAAGTTAATTCAAATAATGATGGCGGCATTGAGTTCATAATTTCACTTTGGAATGCATTGTAGTTAATAAAATATTAGTTAATAAGGTGAATTAATATTTACTCTGTAATATGGTCTTGAAGAGGCTATGGCCAATATGATGATTCTCAGCAAAAGGACTAGACCAATATGAAACTTATGAGTTAGATAGTTTTTTATGAGTAGAATTGCAGTGAACAAGAGAGCTAACTCTATCTTTGTTATTGTTGTAGTTTTGCCTTGGTTTTCTTCCCTTGTCTGGAAAATAACATGTAAACTACAAGATGGAGTTAACTCAAACTTGGAATATTGGTACCTTGTGATATGTAGAAATATAACTCTAAAAGAACATATCTTACCTACATTTAAAAAGGTTATCTCCTTTCTGTTTTTTTTTGCTTGTCCAGATAATAACTGGATGGATTTTCTTTACAGACTTGGTATGTAGTTACCAGGTGATGATTTGATGTTATTGTTTACTCTTATGTTAGTATTTAAGTTATCTGCCTTATATGGTCACATCCCAACATACTTGTCAAAGACTTTCTTAAGATGGTATATAGGTACCTGGAAATGAGAATAATGCAGCACACAACAATAGGGTCCCTTCAGAATATGGCTGTGTGTACCTCGAGATGAGAAAAAAATGCACTGCATGCAATTGTTATGCTACCTTAGTTTTTATCTTCCTTCTGTTAGTCTGCCAGACTTTACTTGTCCAGAGAAAACTTTTTCTTTTATGCACTGCACAAGGACTATATTTCTATGTTCATTCATTTAGTATTTGTATCCATTTTTTTAAACATGTAAGATATTGCATCTAAATTATACCATGAATATTTAATTTATAATTTAATTTTTGACTAGCTTATGTTCCTGTGTTCAGCATTAATTCTGGGAGAACACCCCAGACCTACCTGTCCATTGCTAACCATATTTGACAAGCTGTTGGTCTGTGTTCAGCATCAGTTCTGAGAGAACACCCCACTCCTTCCAGTTCATTGTTAGTCATATTTGACAGGCTGTTAGTCCGTGTTCAGCATCTATTCTGGGAGAACTTTCCACACATACCATTCCATTGTTAGTTATATTTGACAGGCTGTTAGTCTGTGTTCAGCATCAATTCTGGGAGAACAGCCCACTCCTATCAGTCCATTGTTAGCCATATTTGACAGGCTGTTAGTCTGTGTTCAGCATCAATTCTGGGAGAACAGCCCACTCCTATCAGTCCATTGTTAGCCATATTTGACAAGCTGTTAGTCTGTGTTCAGCATCAATTCTGGGAGAACAGCCCACTCCTATCAGTCCATTGTTAGCCATATTTGACAAACTGTTAGTCTGTGTTCAGCATCAATTCTGGGAGAACAGCCCCACTCCCTATCAGTCCATTGTTAACCATATTTGACAAGCTGTTAGTCTGTGTTCAGCCTCAATTCTGGGAGAAGATTCCACACGTACCATTCCATTGTTAACCATATTTGACAGGCTGTTAGTCTGTGTTCAGCATCAATCTGGGGGAGAACAGCCCACTCCTATCAGTCCATTGTTAACCATATTTGACAAACTGTTAGTCTGTGTTCAGCATCAATTCTGGGAGAAGATTCCCACACCTACCAGTCCATTGTTAACCATATTTGACAGGCTGTTAGTCTGTGCACTTAAACTGACTTCAGAATAGCTTGTTAAGTGTGAGCTTTAACTTTAAATGACATTGAAGATGATTTTTTTTCTTTATTTTTAGGTTAACTGGATTCAGAGAGAGACTGTTTTGAGACGTTTGCCAGAGAAATGAGCTCTTTCTATTCTGTCAAGAATAGTCTCTTTGTATCTCAGGAAGATGAAAAGGTTTGTATTTATTTCTATGGTCCATTGTACTTTATGTAAGTAAATTTATATTTCAAATATTACAACAAGTCAGTGGAATTTATATATTGAGGTTTTGAATTGAATTTCAAATAGGAATCATAGCTTATCCCACAAAAGACTGAGGAGTTGGCGTATAGGACAATACTAAGCAACTAGTGTAGTTAAGTATTTTTGACGAAAAGTTTGTATCAATGTGGTACCCTTGAACATCTCTAGAGCCCATGGTTTATTTCAGTATTTGTCAACTATGATGATTGCACTACAAAATATTTAATCTTTGATGTGATTTTGCAATTAATGTATTAATTATTTTATATATATATATATATTTTTCTTCCATTTTGTGTCCATCAGAGTAGACTCTTCTACTAACTTGACTACTCCTACCCAGACTTAATGTGACAATAAGCCTTAATGTATTGTAAAGAAGCACAGTGGACGGGAATAGTTTTGGTTTGTCGAACTAATTTTATTTAGAACAAAAACATGACGTCCGAGCCGGCTCTGGACTAGCTGGACTGTGACTGCCGTAACTATCACTATTTCTTACTTATATACCCGCTGTTGCTACGATAATCATAAACAAGTCTAGTTCTAATGTAAATGTAAACAATTGAGCTAGACAGATAATTACGTTTATGTCAATACTTGGTATGGTTGTGTAATATAGTCTGGCCTTCATGCCTGCAGCTTAAATGGTGTTACAATTTGCTGGTGCATATATACTCCCCATTATCCTACTGATTATAACACATTTATATCTCATGACAAACAATCCAATTCATACAAAAGAAATTTACATGGAAACATTTTGCAGGAGACAGTCTATATTAAAACTGCATAAAATAAACATATACCAAAACTAAGTGGCACATTCAATTGAGCATTTTATGGCTATACCAGAGGTTCCTGGTTCAAATCTTACAAAAACCAAGCATTTTTGTATTTTTCATTTCATTGCAGTTTGTCTTTTTTTCTTTCTTTCTTTTTCACATTAACACCTACTGAATTTTATCCACATATTAGATTTAAAGTATATTTATAGAAGAAACCATTTAAACCTGTAGTGGATAAGATAAGGTGCTTGGTGTTAATATTAACCTGCATATGAAATGGTCAGGCCATAGTGAATAGTGTAGAACCACATCTGCCCGATAATGGCTGCTTAATCCTTTCACTCAGTTAAGTCAGCTTTAGATTTACTTTAAAGCAAATCGCTTAGCATAAGGTATAGGCTAACTACTGATAACAGCAGGCTAATGGTTAATTTATCCCTATCATTATGTCACCCTTTATTAAACACCAATATAATAAACTATTCTATTTAGGAATTTACCTCTATCATACTTAAACCACTTACAAATTTACCCTTTCATAATTAAACGATTTACAATTTCACCCATCCTAATGATACCATTGACCCCTAGCCTAATTGTACGACAGGACCTGGTAGTGCAATCCTGGGCTGCAACATACCATAGTCGTAAAAACTGGTAGTGGTATAGCTTCCTTGCCAGGGTAATTCCACGACTGGTTGGCCAGTGTCAGGATACTGTGACTGGGTGTGGTATCATGCCAGGTGTTCACGGCATGCTATACACAGTGAAGGCAGCACTATATCTGCTTCAATTGGACACCACCTCCAGATAATTGAAATATTGTTTGTGGGACGATTAACCCAATAAACATAATTGTATGACAATTGTATGTATACAAATTTAACCACCATCTAATAGTACAACTTACATATTCATCCCCATCCTATTTGTACAACTTACATATTTATCCCCATCCTATTTGTACAACTTACATATTTATCCCCATCCTATTTGTTTGACTTACATATTCATCCCCATCCTATTTGTACAACTTACATATTATCCCCATCCTATTTGTTTGACTTACATATTTATCCCCATCCTATTTGTACAACTTACATATTATCCCCATCCTATTTGTACAACTTACATATTTATCCCCATCCTATTTGTACAACTTACATATTTATCCCCATCCTATTTGTATGAATTACAAATTCATCCCCATCCTATTTGTACAACTTACATATTTATCCCCATCCTATTTGTACAACTTACATATTTATCCCCATCCTATTTGTACAACTTACATATTTATCCCCATCCTATTTGTACAACTTACATATTTATCCCCATCCTATTTGTACGAATTACAAATTCATCCCCATCCTATTTGTACAACTTACATATTTATCCCCATCCTATTTGTACAACTTACAAATTCATCCCCATCCTATTTGTACAACTTACATATTTATCCCCATCCTATTTGTACAACTTACAAATTCATCCCCATCCTATTTGTACGAATTACAAATTCATCCCCATCCTATTTGTACGAATTACAAATTCATCCCCATCCTATTTGTACGAATTACAAATTCATCCCCATCCTATTTGTATGACTTACATATTCATCCCCATCCTATTTGTACGAATTACAAATTCATCCCCATCCTATTTGTACGAATTACAAATTCATCCCCATCCTATTTGTACGAATTACAAATTCATCCCCATCCTATTTGTATGACTTACATATTCATCCCCATCCTATTTGTACGAATTACAAATTCATCCCCATCCTATTTGTAGGACTTACATATTCATCCCCATCCTATTTGTAGGACTTACATATTCATCCCCATCCTATTTGTACAACTTACAAATTCATCCCCATCCTATTTGTAGGACTTACATATTCACCCAATGTTTAATGTACGACTTGCGTATTCACTTCTATCATAATTATATGGTTTATCAATTCCCAATCCAGGAGGATGACAAGA